>CM025792.1:99830810-99863060 GCA_014635995.1 Sarcophaga peregrina
AGATTCATTGGAAGACGTGGAATCCCGCAGCGCTTGTATTGCGATAACGCGACAAATTTTGTGGGTGCTCAGTCAAAACTTAATGACTTTAAACAAAGGTTTTTCGAAAAGGATAGAATCAAGTCTCTGATGGAGTACAGCGAGATTACCGGCTTTCAATTTTCGTTTATTCCACCCCGATCTCCCCATTTCGGTGGCCTTTGGGAATCGGCTGTGAAATCAACAAAGACAATTCTAGTCAAAAATGTATCTAACGCTGGTGTTACATATGAAGAACTTCAAACCATTCTCATTGAGGTTGAGGCTATTTTGAACTCGCGTCCGTTGTCACCACGTTCTGACGACCCAAATGATGGTGAAGCGTTGACACCCGCTCACTTACTGATTGGTTCATCGCTCTTGGCATTACCTGATGAACCCGTATATCAACATCAGAATATCCAACACTTAAAGTATTTCCAACGCATCACTTACTTAAAACAACAATTCTGGTTACAATGGTCACGTGACTACGTTTTAAGTCTTCAACAGAAATCCAAATGGTTAAGTCCAACCGTCAATATTAAAGAAAAAACATTGGTCATTATCCACGAAGACAATCTTCCCCCTCAAAAGTGGCTTCTTGGTCGCATCACAAAGGTTATCCCTGGCAGCGACGGTCGAGTTCGAGTCGTTGATGTTCAGACGTCAAAAGGAATTTTTCGAAGATCCATCCATAAGCTTGCTCCCTTGCCAATTAACGAAGCGGATTGAAAGGCCCTTTCAATGGGGCGGAGTATGTTCGGTCACAATCACTTTTGCATTTCTTTCACTGTATTTTATATTACATTGTTTATTCATTTTTGTTAATTTCATTTTCGTACATATTTTTGCTTATAAACATTATCTATGTATGAGTTTTAGAACTCTCGTTTATATTCTTCTTTCTTATAATATATAACCGTAAACGATTTGTTGTAACTTGCAAATATTAACTTAGAGACAAATCTCCTTTGAAAATAAAATCATTATCGTTTCAACCATCGAACATTAACAATCACCAATTCATCGTGTCTTATTCAACCATTTCTTTTTCGATTCAACAGACCATCTCGGGGGGGCGTAACAGCTATAGACGAAAACTCCCTTTATCCTGGCCATAACGAAACCAATGTCCCGCGCATAGGTTTGCTGGAAGGGTAATGAACCACAGATCCATATAGCCGCAGTACTAGATCCGTCCGTGATCCAAGTACTAGAAGGTCGTGTGTGTAATATATTGTGTGTGAAATATTTTTCTAAAGCCTACTCATTGGCTTATGGCATCAAACATATTTCGAATGGTATGAGTTTGATGTCAACGTTGTACACATACTCATTGCAACGTTGTGTAGTGTGCACCGTTTCCAGAATTTTTTTTTATTTCTGGGAAAAAAACTTGTTTCCTACAAAAGTGTCAACATTTTTAATGGAAACACCGGAGATAGGTACCCTCTACTGGTGTTTCCTTGCAACTTTTGCCCGGGACTAATAAAATACACAAAATTTTATTTAAAAATATTTCGTGTTATTGTTGAATACTTTAATGAGAACTTTTTCGCATCTCAAAAAACTTGGAAAAACAAATTGAAAGCTTGGCAAATGGCAACGCTGGTAATAAGTTTGAATAAATTTCAATATTGTTGACTCACTTTGTACACTCAAATTTCAAATTTCATAAGTGCTTATGAGTAGTCAAAAAACGATTTATTGCTGATCTCTGATGCCGTTACATTATGCACTTTAAGTGCACTTTATGTCGTTCCCTATCGCTTCATTTTAACTTCTCTTATTTGTCTGGGTATGCAAATTCTTTGGATGTAAAAAACAAGTTCAGACTTCTTCAATTAAATTTTACACGAAATAGAAGACGTAGGAAATGAAACGAACAACAAAACAAAAGAAAAACAAATTTTAAATAAAAAACCAAATGAAATGAAATTCATTCTTCATTGAATTGAATTCAATTCCTATTGAATTCAAAATGAAAACAAAAACAATCAAAAAAAAACATTTTACAGACAACACCAACAACAGCAAACGAAGATGTGCATTTCGCTTATATAAGCGACACAAAAATGCCGCCAGGAATTTGTCGTTACAAAAACAAAAAAAAAAAAAAACAAACAAACAAACAAACAAACAAACGAACGAACGAACGAAATAAGAATACGAATTCAGTTGAATTCAGTCTGAATTCCTTGGTATTCAATATTCTTCATTTCGAAATGTGAATGCGATTCTACGTCTGAAAGTCTATTGGCGATGTGTGTGCGTATGTTTGTATGTGTAAGCGTCCAAGACGATTGTTTTTATTGTCGCATCAGACATCTGAAGCAAACAGTTGAGAATTTGTCGTGTGTCATACGAGTCGTTTTCAAAAATTCTCAGCCAGTTTATGGCCTTTTTTATTTTTTGTTTTGGGGGGGATTGGCAATGCTGAAATATTTACTTAAATTTGAACTTTATGTTACCCTATGATGTTCATTTAAAATTCATTTTAATTTCCGTTACGTGAGCTGAAACCAAAGGATCATTTAGCGTTCTATGTTCGATTGTTGTATTCATAGATTTACAAGTCCTTGTTGCGTAGACTATGTTCCAGGGCAGCATACTGTCTTAATAAAGTATTCAGAAATTAGAAATGAATCGTTATTTCGCTACTCATAAACATTCAATAAATTCTTAATATATGTGAGCCAAGAATATAGATATTTAACTAAGTATTCTTATCGATACATACTCACTACAATGTTGAATTATAAGTACAGGTTACAATGAGTATGCCTTCAACGTACAACATCAAACTCATACCATTCGAAATATATTTGATTCGATTCATAAGCCTTCTCATGTAGATTCATAACTTTACAAAAATACTTCAAATACTTAGAAATGAGATTCGAGTACCGAGAGCAGCAAGCATAGCAAACATACAACCTTCTGATGAGTATTCGTAAGCAATTGATATTTATTTTGTGCTGCTTTCATATTTATTGAGTTATGGAGCGTCGAAGTCAACTGGATCATACGTGTTGTTAAGCAGAAGTTTAAGTATTTAAAATTATGAGTATGATTCGATTCTACTCATCTTTTTGAATACTCATTGCTGATCTGTGCTTTCTAATGAATACTGCGTTATTTTATTTATATTTTATAATTTATAATTGGCTATTACAACCCTTCAGTCAGGATTATTGATCTAGTTACTCACACCACTTATGTCGTGTATGTTAATTTTATACATAAGTGGCGGGACCTACAGTTTAAAGTCAACTCCAAACGACAGATTTTTTGAGAAACTTTTTATGAAAATTTTATTTTTACTCTCAGCGATTTCGCCAGAAATTTTCTGAGAGGAAGTGGTCGAAAAAATATTTTTCATACATACACTGGAACAAAATTATTCTGATACTATGCGCGTGCTAAGACAGCCCAGAAGAAGCTGAACGTATAGTCTTTGAGAGAAAAATTTCTTTGCACACAATATGGTCCTGCTTGGGTTCAAGGCGAGTAGGGCGATCGTACAAATCATGAACTGCAAGAACATCGCCATCGTTAGACATATTGAAGTACAATGTTTATGTTGACTTGGACTGTCGTGCGTATGAATTTACTATTGCAAGCAACATTTAAAAAATGAATAAAAATCTTAAAATGAATGAAATGAAATAATTAAACAATTTTAAAATAAAAATAAAGGTAATTTATTAATGTTAATTTTTTTGGCCACCACTGTAACTAGCCTATAATAGACAGTTTTTTTTTATCACTTCATATCACTGGCTGTATTGCTTTTGGAGTAGATTTTTGAAAACAGAAATTCCTTCTTTTTTTTTGTTTAAATTGCTTCATTAGTTCATTTGTTATTGAAGAATATTAAAAAGCCTACTGTTATTAAATTTTGTAAAAACATTTCCTTTCTACTTCATCCACTTGCAATCGATAACTTAAAGGTTATAAAATGCTGATATTATGGCCAAAATCCATTCACTGTTAAATGATGATGTTGATGATGCCTATTAAACTTTTCAAATTTCATTTGATTTAGTGCCATCCATTCATTAAAAATTTGCTTTTCCAAAGAAAAAAAAAAATACAAAGGAAAACGAGTTTCTTCCAATAGTTTTACTGGCAACTCAAATGTTCAAATGTTAACGCATTTATAAGATACAAAAAGTCAACTCAACATATTCATGAAGATTTATAACGTTTTCAATAAAATATTCAACGTTTTTACGTTATTTTTATTTTGTTCACAATTTCCACACACACACTCAAATTCGCGGTTCCCCAAATTTATGTTTGACTTTGTGTTCATTATTTAAATAAAATAAAAGAAAAATCAATTAAACGAATTGTTTTCATTTTTTTTGGTATGTAAACGCTGACTCTACTGTATACTACACCATGAGGTTAGGTTAGGTTAGGTCGTAGTGGTAGCTCTGATATCACACAGCTCACTTGAGCACGCATGGCGGCCCGTTGTGATGTCATGGGTGAAACGCAGTCCCTGTACTAACCAAGTTCCGCCAAATCAGGGAAAGGAAGAAGTTGATCAGCGCAAGGGCTGCACAACAAAAGCACGACTACCCCATACTGGAAAACCAGCCAGAAAATTTGATGAACGAAGCTATATCCTTGATATCAATAGATGATGGCTCCGTTAAGCTAACAAGTAATGGGGAGCCAAATAACCTATATCACACCTAGCAAGAGACGGGCACTGGCAAAGAAAGTGAATAACGCTCTCCTCTTCCTCAGTGGACCTCCATCCACGGCTGAAGTCGTTAAAAGGGAGCCTCATTCTCTCGGCGTGCCTACCCATGATGCAATGACCCATGAGGACGACACATACTTTATTTTCACAGCGATTGTGATTTATCCTTGAGACCTTTAATTGCAGTGCTCACAAGATTTTATTTGACGGTTGTAATTGCTATGGGGCTTGTCTATAACCGAAGTCATATAATGAAGAGTACAAACTCTTAACACAGTAGCAACGTACAATATTTGTCCATCTAGAGTACACGAATTTAATACCCGTTTATCTGATTTTAATTCTAGAGCGTTCCTATAGTCCATAATAAGCTAATGTGCTAAACTGGGAGATTTTAAAAGCTAGTCTGTTCATCAAATAAAAGCGCATTATTCTCTCTACTACTGTAAACCTTATTTACTAACTTACTTAGTTGGCCATTACAGGATTATATCCTAGTTTCTCACAAAACGCATGTTGGATGTGTTATTTTTATCCATAAGTGCAATGAAATTTTCCTGGGAATTTTATAGTGACAGGTAGGTAGGTTGAAGAGGTAGCTTTGATACCAAAAGCTCACTAGAGTACGCATAGCGGCCCGTTGTGACGTCACAGCCAAAAACCAGTCTCTGTACTGAACGAGTTCGATCAAATTAGAAAAGAATCCAATTACAAATTATATTATATTCATGTACGACCTGAGTAACTTCGACCATTTGCCCGGTGTAGTGTCACAGACCAGAGCCTCTGTTGGGAATCGAACCCACGACCCTCACTCTAATAGTCTAGCACAATACCCACTAGACTACCAGGGCGCTCCGAACTAGAAAAGAAGTAGCACGACTACCTTACGCTAGAACACAAGCACGAAAGATTGATTCCCGAAGCTACATCTCTTGATGTCAATGGATGACAGCTCCGTCAAGCTGTCTTGGATTGGAGAGCCAAATCGCCAATATATGCACCTCTTAAGCGATGAGTATTTACAAAGGAAGTACCATGCAGATCTGCACCCACGAAAGAAGTCTTTAGATGGGCATGGCCACTGTGATCGAGATGATGTTACAGCCAAGTCCGAGTAACTGGTTGGTGCACTTTCTATCCATCAAGAGGCAAGTGAGTCTAGCGATGTAACAGGACTCCTTATTGAAGCAGGATAGGAATTTCCGCTCAATACGCGACTTGTGGCACTAAGTGACATACCCAAGTCGATTAAAGATCCAGCCTTGGCAGGCTCGTCGGCCCTGCAGTTTCCCGGAATATTACTGTGCCCAGGGTAATTTTATTTACTCTCAGATCTTTTGTTAGAACACTGTTGAGAAGATGTCTTAGTTGTTATACCACATGGTCTCGGCTAATAAGCCTTCATGTTATCTGCTAGACTACGTTGACCACAAACTACTTACAAATATTCCACCACAATGCACAGCATTAGTAGGGGCCATCCCCGAATTGTTGTCTTTATTTAAAAACAATAAAGTTTTTGTTTGTATCTTTATTTTTCTAAAAACCGTTTTTGAAGCTAACCCAGCATATTATGCAACATTTTCATTATACGGCCATCGTTTAATAAACATAAAACTCTCCTCCTCCTTTATTTCGTCTTTAAAGCAATTGTTTCGTTTTGTTTTTTAATTTGTTTTTCCTTTCATTTTTCATTAAAATGGGCACATGCAATGCATAAAGACGCGTTTGTCTGCAACTGAAAGCAATTGAGTTGCCAGACATAGGCAAAAGGAGCACGGAGGACATATTTTAATTGTTGAATCATACATAAATATGCTACGATGGTTGTAATGCATACATACAACCCCCTTCAGTCAGTTTTTCAACCTACTGTGTCGGGACCTACAGTATAAAGTCGACTTCGAACGATAGATTTCTTCGAGAAACTTTTCATATGAAATTTTATTTACTCTCAGTTAAGTTTTTCCAAAAATCCTAATGAAAGGAATTCATCGAAGACATATAGTTTCATATTTCGTTTTGTTGGAGATGTCTAATCTTTGTTTTGAACCGAGACCTCATATTTAATAAGTCAACACACTACCTACTACGCCACGACATCGGTTATAATGAGTGAAACGAGCTTCGAGCTTAGAAGGAAACCAGTACAGACAAGAAAATTCAGAGTGATTTACCGTAACGGTTACTTTATGCAGGATATGCAACCTGAAAAATTATTTGATATGCCTTGCATGACCAACAAATATATGGCATCTCTGGCTTTTAATATTGAATGTGCGGTTTTACGGTTCTTGTTTCTGCTTCTGCTTCTGTTTCTGTTGCAGTGACTGTGGCTGCAACACGTGCCTGAAAACCTACACGTTGACCTATTTTAAAAAGTACACACTTTTCCTTCTCTTCTCTTCTTTTTCTTCTTCTTTCTCGGCACATTTTACGTTTTGCACTATCGATCGATATTTTACTACAATACTACACTCAAAATACTACTCGTGCATACTATGCACACACACACACAGATATTCTCTATTTAGGTATGTATACAATGTATGTATGTATGTATTATGTATACATAAGTAAATATATGTAGTATAATATAGTCTCTGTGTACATACAGATATGTACTCGTATGTATTTTATGTATTGTATTCATAAAATTTTTAGTATCTATACATATGTATGTATGTATATAGTGTACATATGTATATAAAATGCACTATAAACTATATAGTATGTACTACTACTACTACTACTGCTACTACTAATGCTACTACTATTGTATTTATAGTTTTGTAAGGATACACTTATACCTCACTTTGCGTCGTGATTACGGTCCAAAAAAGAGTACGATACAAATTGAACGACGTAGACTGAATTACATACATATGTCCATACATAATTGGCCATAACAACCATTCAGTCAGGATTACAACATATCTTCTCACACCACTCATGTTGTGTGCGTTAATTTTATACTTGAGTGGAGGGGCCTATAGTTTAACATCTACTCCGAAGAACAGATATTTTGAGAAACATTTCATGGCAGTTTTATTTCTATCGCAGAGTTTTTGCAGCAGAATCGCTGAGAGGGAATCGCCCAGGGAAATATTTGTCTTTGTTTGCGTTTTGATATCTGACTTGGGATACGAAGCCGGGGCTTTATGCTTAATAAGGTTTCTAGCTTGATATCACCTTATCAGCACGGTTTCAGGAAGAAGTGTTCAACTACAACAAACCTGCTTCATCTTTCAACAGTTGTTTATCGTGGATTTTTTCATCAGCAACAAACAGACACGGATTTCAGCAAGGCTTTTGATAAACTTAATCATGGCCTTTTGAAGAGGAAACTTTATTTAATGGGATTTATCGATCTTAGTTTGAAATGGATTTACTCATATTTAACTGACACAAAACAAACCGTACTTTTTAAAAACTGCTGCTCCAGAAGTATTGATGTCCTTTCCGGTGTTCCTCAGGGTAGCCATCTTGGACCGTTTCTGTTTTCATTGTATATTCACGACTTACCTGATATGATTCGCTATTCCAACACCCTAATGTACGCTGATGTAAACCTAAATTCGTTTCAGTTATGGTGTAAATTAAACTTAATGCAGCTTAATCTAAAAAAATGTAAATACATGAGATTTGTAAGGAAGAATCCGATTCCTGCAAAATATGCTTTTGATGGATATGATTTTGAGCTTGTAGATAACTTCCTGAATCTAGGAGTTTTACTTGATCGCAAACAAAATTTAATTCCGCACATAGCTATGACAGTGAATAAAGCAAGAAGCTACTTGATTTTATAAAACGGTGGGTAAAAAAATTTAACGATCCTTATGTTGCTAAATCGCTCTATACATCTCTTGTGAGGCCTATACTAGAGTATGGATCCATAATATGGGACCCTCTTTATAAAAAATATTCCGACATCATCGAATCTGTCCAAAAGCAATTTCTGATATTTTGTCTACAAGGACTGAATTTTAATCCCACTACCTTACATTCTGCCTGACTAGATTTAATCAAACTTTCCACACTTAAAAGTCGCAGAACTATGTTAAATATCTCGTTCATATTCAATGTAATCACTGGTGATATTGGCTCCAGTTTTTTAATCCATGATATCACTTTTAATGTTCCTCATCGTCCGTCACGTCATTTTACCCCGTTATCAATACAATTTTTTAGAACCAACTATGCCGGTGCTGATCCAATAAGGAGAATATGCAGTGAATTTAATAAATTGTATAATGTGATTGATTTTTCTTTATCGAATAATGTCCTAAAAAATAATATAATCAAGTATTTAAGTTCTTAGTTTTTGTAAATAAAATTTAATGTCATAGTTTGTAATGTTAATGCCTGTAGGAATATTTCATAGGCATATGAAAATGAAATAAAAAAATAAAAATTGTTATTAGTCAGTAAGGAATTTGTCCATTGACTTGAATAAATAAAATAAAAATAAAATAAAAAACCAATGCACTGCCAACTAGATTACGGCGACTTTTAAAGTAAAGGGAATTATTATTTTCTATAGCAAACCGTATCGACACCTCCGTTCTATAATATTCCAAGTCGAAAAAGTGTGCTTTGAGTTATGAGCTCTAAAAGTTTTCACGCGTCATACGACTATACGTGCATTCATACATACATGGTCATTACAACCCTTCAGTCAGGATTACGACCTAGCTTCTCACACCACTTATGTTGAGTGCGTTAATTTTATACATGAGTGGCGGGACCTACAGTTTAAAGTCGATTCCGAACGGCAGATTTTTGAGAAGCTTTTCATGGCAATTTTTACTCTCAGAGTCTTTGCCAGAAATCTGCTGAGAGGAAGTCGCTGAGGAAATATTGTTCGTTTTGATGTCTGATCTGGGATTCTAAGCCGGGCCTTTTGTCTAATAAGCCAACACACCACCCACTAGACCACGGCGACTATACGTGCATTCTCAGTAGATTTTTCCCTATAACCAGAGACCTGCGCCGATCGGCTGACAGCCGGCTAAGCCGAGCCGCCACCAAAATTTAAAAGCCGCCGCCGCCGAAAATTTATTCGGCTTGATTCGGCTTAAATTCAGCCGCCGTTTTATGTATGTAAGAAAATTAAAATATATGAAAATATGTTTTTAAAATTGTATACAGTAAATTTTAATTATATATAAAATATGATATTTATATATTTTTATTTTACTTGACTTAAATACATTATTGAAGTTTTTTTTTGTTCATTTTGTGATATGTTAATAGAAAAATTTTTAATTTTTTGATTTGGAAATTTTGAACACCTTTTCTTGTTTTGGTGAATGTGGTAACACTTTTAACTTTACGTTAAATTTTTTAAAAGACAAAAAATTTAAATGGAGAACCAAAGAACAACAAATTTCAATAATTTAAATGAGTTAAATTCATCTGATTCCGATGACGACCTTGCTATTTTTAACGGTATTGATTTCCCAAAACAATAATTGAAACTTCAATTTCAATTAGCTTTTAGCCAAATTTTTTTGGAAATTTTTATTTTGAATACTTATTTCTGATAATTGTTTTGTAGGTGTTATAAAATGCGAAATAATTTTAGGTTTGGAGTTTCTGCGTCGACATCATATCTCTGTAACCATTTATGTGCTCACGGTATTGACGTAAAATCAAAAAAATTTTAAAATTCGAATGCCAAAATAAAATCCTTATTGTCAGGAAGTTCTAAAAATGCAGATTCCGAAAAATTTGCTAACTCATGTCTGCTTGTACAAATGTGCTGCAGAGATCTAAGGCCCTTTAACATGGTGGAGCAACCAGGGCCATTTTATTTATGTCATTTCGGATGACAGCAGAGCAGTGTTGGCACCTTGAGTGTAATTACACATATTGTGTGTAATTTTTGATTCTGCGTGTAGCATGTGTGTTATTAGCTTCGTGTGTAATTTTACTTTTTGTTCTAATTTTATCTTTAGTCGCTAATTTTTAATAATCGATTTGCTAACAATGATTATTTAGTAAATTTACTGCAGTTTTTGGCAAAACCTCTGAGAGTAAATAAAATTGCCATGAAAAGATTCTCAAAAATCTATCATTTGGAGTCAATTTTAAAACTGTAGGCCCCAACACTCATTTATAAAATTATCGCACACACATAAGTGGTGTGAGAAGCAAGGTCGTAATCCTGACTGAAAAGTTATAATGACCAATTATGTGAGGCTAATGTTTCATACATAGATTTACACGTCGTTTGTGTTCTTTACATAAATGTTGGAAATGTTGTATGCATATTATTTAAATAAATAAAAGCGCCGCCGAAACTTTACCATATTTCGGCTGACAGCCGACTTAAAGCCGCCGCCGAACCTTTTCAACTTTAGCCGCCGCCGCCGACATATTTGCTCGGCGCAGGTCTCTGCCTATAACTTCGGAACGGGTGGGCATATCTGAACCAAATTTTTACAGTATTTAAGTTAGAGAACGTAGATTTTAAAAATGCAAGAACATTAAAAACTTTCTGAGTATACTTAAAACGTTATAGAATGGAGAAGTCGATATAAAGATCAAAGATAGGTTCCAGGGTAGGTTATGGAAATATTACATTTTATAACGAAAATTAAACAATCGATACAATTTAAAACAGAAAAATAATATAAAATTTTATTGAAAAACCAATTCATTCGAAATGAATTCATTTATTACACACTAATTGAATCTAAGCTCCAAAATTAGAAAGACAAGATGAAAATAAAAATGTATTTTCAGTTCAAATGGGTATCCACAAGTTTTTGTAGCATGGTGCAATTAAAAACAGAAATTCGTGACTTCTTTTAGAAAAGAAATTTCAAAAAATTTCCACAAAAAAAGAATTAAAACTCGAGAGAAAAACAACGCAATTTAGAAAATCTAACGACGGGCACTGAAAATTATTACTGATTCTGCAACGACGCAACTTCAAAAGAACTCACAGCTAAACGACGCAAAGCGAGGGATGGGTGCATATGCAATGGTATATACTAGTTCAGATGCTATGTGCTAAACCGTAGATGTTCTCATTTGTATGTATATACCCCGGGTATATATATGATAAGTTTCTGGGTGATATTATACTTCAATATACTAGTGTACATACGTACATACATACACGTGGACATATTATACTACAAATATAAAAACAATTTTTTTTTTTTAATTTCATCTCCAGATTCGTTGTGAATACATTTTATTGTCCCTATTGCCTGGTTGGCTGCTAGGCTGCTGGGCTGTTAGGCTGGTTGCCATTGTTTGCTCCTTTTTTCCCATAGTTTTCGTAGTTAAACAAACTAATAATGGCCACACACACACAATAATACAATAAATGACGGAAATGTACTGGAGAAAATTCCGAAATAAAAGCGAAAAAAAAAATAAATTAAAAACCATGAAAGGAAATCCTTATCGTCATTTGGTAAAAAGTGAAAATATTCTTTTAATTTTTCATTATCTCTATTGTAATGACAGAAATTATAGTTTCTGTAGAAACTAACTTCGTTTTTGTGTATTTTATGTCAAGAATTTTAATTGTTACGAATATTAAATAGCCTTTCTCCCTTTCTCTCTCGCTCCATATATGAATTAATGAAAAACGAAGTTTTTTCTAAGGACTTTTTTGTCTCATGTTACAAACATTTTGAAAAACTTTGAATATAAGCATAATGTAGGCTTCGTAGTCAAGTAAGTAGTGTGTTGGCTTAACCTGGGTTTGAATAATAGGTCAGACATCTCCAACTAAACGAAAATATGAACAAAGTTTTCTTCGGTGATTTCTTCTCCCAGCAGATTTCTCTGAGCGTAATTAAAATTGCCATGAAAAAGTTTCTCAAAAAAAAATCTGTCGTTCGGTCTCGACTTCAAAGTATAGGTCGAAATTAACGCACACAGCATAATTGGTGTGAGAACTAGGTCGTAATCCTGACAAAAGAGTTGTAATGACCAATTATGTATGTATGAAGCGTATACTCTTAGGGAGCTCTTGTTCTTGGCACTGCATAGCTAACAAGCTCCTAAAAATAAACAATAAAGAGCGGTCTGGGGTATATTATTACAATAAATGCAAGAGTAGAAGAAGAAATTAATAAAAGACTGCATTAAGACCCCACTTATTGGAATGTATCCAATAAGTTCCAGCGCTAAACGAACCAACGTAATATGTACAGTAAGACCCCGCTTAACGCTAAATAAGTATTACATGGTAGCATTGGGATTTCCCTAAATCGCGCATTGTATTGATACTTGTGGTGCATTAAATAGCGACAGTGTCAACTATGTATCTTTTTCAACACTCTTTTGTTATCCTGTCCAGAATAAAGATTCCAACTGCATTTTCCGAACTTGCAATCTATTTACATACGTATGCACGTATTAAGCTGCCTCATTTTAACGTTCTTTCGTTTAGCGCTGCAACTTATTGAAAATTATTCCGCGCGTTAAGCGGGGTCTTACTGTACAAATAAAATACAATTGGAATCCTTTATTCTGGACAGACTAACAACAGAGTATTGAAAAGGATACATAGTATACACTCCCGCTACATAGTGCACCGCTTTTGGTTGATGCATGGCCGTTTCATATACAACAACTATCAGTACAGTGTGCGATTTAGGGGAATCCCAATAATACCGCGTAATACTGAAACAGCTAGGCAAGGAATTGTTATTGTTGACAGTCTCCTGAAGTTTATCATGACAACCGACTTGAAGGAAATGTTATAGGAACACCATATAAAGTTATAGGAAAGAACAATAGATCGTGTAGTACTGTAGAGAGTGTATTGGATTGTTAGAAACAAAGCCGTGGTACAAGCGACAGACCCAAAAATATTATTTCAGCGACTTCTTCTCAGCAGATTTCTTGCAGAAACTCTGAGAGGAAATAAAACTGCCATTAGAACTGTAGATGCCGTGCCACCACTCATGTATAAAAGTTGCACACACAACATGGGTTGTGTGAGAAGCTAGGTCTAATTAAATTTGACATGCACATACAATACATAAGCCGTTATATATAAAGATGGCCTGGGTTAAGTTAGGTTGATGTCTGACCTGGGATTTGAACTCGGGCCTTTCACTTAATAAACCAACACACAACCAACTAGACTAGTCTGGCCTAACTGTGATTTTATATTTCGAAAGCCATGAACACGCCTGGTGTATCCTTGAATTTGTACAACTTAAATCTTATCTAAAAGTTGACAATTTAAAATACATCACGTGTGGATGAATATTTTGCCTTTTTTTTTCTTAATTTTTTTTTAAATTCTCTTCAATGCTGCATGCACTCGTTGTAAATTCACTAACAAAAGCAAACAATTTTCAATTAGTGAGTAAGTAAGTGAGTGAGTGTGTGACTTTTATGCCACTTTTATTCCACTTAAAACTTAATCTACGAAACTTTTCTGTACTCACTCATACATTGTTGTGCACACGATATTGTACAGCCCATACAATACGCTGCTCTTTCCAATTCAATCTCTTCTTAATACGGGCATACAACCGCCCAATACTTTAAGGAACGCATCCTCCAGTATTCCAGGAATAACAACGACGACATGCTTTACGAGTACAATGTGAAAACGGTTTTAATTCTTGGCAATTGCACTTGTTTGACTGTGTTTTAAAATAGATTTTGGCTTCTGGCCAAAGAAATGCTTAAAAAATTAAATTTTCTGGTAGCACAATATGAGTATGACGACTGCGTGTATAAACGTGATAAGAACTTGTTCACCTACACATCTCACCTTTTTAACGAACAGTTTTCGTAGATCCACACAAAAAAAAAAAGAAAGAAAGAATTTTTAATGAAAATATTTAAAATCAGGTATGTATGAGTACCAGAGGTCAACAATGAATCGTATTTTCGTTACTCATAAGAACTCATGAAATTTTTAATCTAAGTGGGTCAACAATATATTCGTACATACACACTACACCGTTGATTTATAAGAACATGTTGCAATGAGTATGTGACGGCCAACGTTGACATCAAACTCATACCATACGAAATATGTTTGATCCATAAGCCTCATACTCATTTAGATTCATAACTTTAGAAAAATACTACCAGTACATAGAAATGATTCGAGAGAAAAGAGTCAAAAGACGCATAAGCAATAAAGGCAGATCAGTACGCAGAGCAAACACACAAACTTCTAGTGAGTATTTTAGTGTTCGTACGCGATTCATACTTATTTTCAGACGCCAACACAAAGGGAACGTGATAAAAATGTGTGTGTGTGAGTGTCTTTGTGAGAGACATGTGTATAACCCAGAGGAAAATTGTTAGTAATATTCTCAAGTGTGAAATAATAATATGTGACATAGAGGCAAATGGAAAATGTACAGCCCCAAATCTCTAAAGACTGCGTATTTAACTTGATAAATATTTTTCCAAAAATGGGGATCATTTGTTATTGTTATTAGTGAATCTCATTACAAAATACTGGATCCTACTTTAATTTGTCTTCGGGTGTATTATTGATATACAAAAAAATCTCAAAAAGAAGCGACGAGAACCTTCTTCACTGAAAGCTGTCAAGCAACTGAATGTATTTTTAAGCTCTCTTTAACGAACAATGTTAACGTTCGTGTCCTATGTATGTAAAAAGCCGAAGATGATCTTCCCCTGAGGGAAATTTTTTGTTTTGTGTATAAGTATGTTGAGTTATGGAGAGCCGAACCCACCAAAACCAACATCATAAATGTTGTTAAGTATGCAAATGATGAGTCCTTCAAACTTTGATTATGAGTACATAGTGGAGTAAGTATGAATGCGTATAAGTATAAGGAGTTGCCTACTGCTAATACCTGATGTGTTCCTTAATGTATTTCAATGCAGATCCCTAAATCTATGTTAGAAACAGGCATACATGAAAGGCATAACGACGATAATCTATTTTATTTTTATTTTCTCTAAATTTTTGTCAAATTATTAACACCATTAAAGTATTGTTCGTTTAAATGTGCATTTAAAAGGCCATTCGAATATAAAATTATTTTGTAGTTAAGACTTGTAAAGGAATTTTTATGGGAATTTATTTTACATGCCCAAACAACTTTTCTTTTTATTAGACTCACGTGATAAATTTCGTGTTTCTCCGCCAACTTTTTCCTTTTTTTTTCGTTCATTTTTTCATTACAAAGAAATCACCGATTTATTATTAAACAATATGCGTGTGAATAGAAATAATTATAGACGGAATACACTGGACGAAAAGACGAAACACAAATACGATAATAGATTACTGCACCGTTTTCCAGGCGGAAGACACGACAGGATCATCAAACTCCTTTGGTTCCTTTGGGAACCTGCAGGCTCATGATTGACAACCGAAGGTGGGCGGCTTCGAATAAGGCCAGAACGATGCACATAATCTAGACGAGGTTGGATAGAGAGCACGCTGCAAGGCTGCTTAAACTACAAAGAAACACACTCAATATGGTTGTCGTGACTTGACATTACCTTATAAATGTGAACGTGAGGTGCATTGATCTGGGCCACCTCGCCTATGATTTCTGTAGGAGCTGCAGTGATTAAGAGGAAGAGGAGCCAGTCCTCCATCTATTGGAAACATGGCCGGCACTAGGTCAAAAGAGAACAAGACATCTTGGTGCCTGCTACATCGATGATCTAGGTGATTTGTCGGACATTGGCAACGACACTTTGAGTTGCTTCATTGGATGATCTAAGCGGTTACATGACTAGGGGATAATTGGCCTAAACTGTGGTATCACAATGTGACCCATGTGGCCTAAGTGCATCCGGCCAGCTATACCTACGTACCTCCTACAGTAGGATCAATCATCTGCTTAGCTAGAAAAACTTAAATAAAGAAATTGAAGCAAAGCAAAAAATTGTATGAGTAAAACAATCCCTATCGGTTGGACGAAGAACGAAGAAATATTTTTCAATATTTTCATTTTGATATCTGATCTGCGGTTTGAACTACTTCTTACTAAACTACTGCGACTTTACCGCATGGACTACAGTCTTCGTGGAGTAATTTCTTCAATTTAAAGTTCTTTTTTACCACGTTGACTGCCGCGGCAATTTTCAAAAAACTGGCCAAAAAACGACAAGTTGTTCTTTTCACATTAGTTAGTACGAGATAACTCGTAGTTCGGCACCTTAGAAAGGAACGCAATCTACGAGTTATCTCGTAGTCGGCAGTCAACGTGTTAATACGAACTGTTAATGTCTTTTGTATTAAAATCACTACGTCTTTGTGCATTTACACTCCATCGAACTTATGTTTTGGTCTTTACGCTCGTAATAATTGTACACATGAGTTAAAACAGTGCCCTTGCAAGGTTTTAATACTTAAACGTTGGTCTTACATCGTATCATCAGTGGAAACGTAAAATTGGTCCTTCGAGACAATGTGAACAGCTAGAAAGTGTATTTATATCTCGTGCATGCAATCGATTGTACATGAGGCCAGTGGAATGCTGTGTATTTAAGGGGAAGAGCAAGATCCCTTCTATGATGAGGTGTTAATAGTGATGTTCATCATCAAAGAGACTTGTGATCAGACAGAATTAATACAATTGTAAGCAAACAATACCTGGAATATTATGACCAGACATTAAGACTACCCAACATTCTATTGTGATAACATTCGCTGTACTTTGCAAGACCACTTTATGTTAAGTTTATGAACCTACTTTCCTTATTTTGATATAGTAGGAGGACATTAACTGCCATACAATGATTTTCATTTGAATTTCTTCGTGTGTATTAAGGGCTGTGCACGAAAATCGGGTCATGTATTATGCATTTCGTTTACTTTTCTTTAACAATTCATTTCAATATTTTCTTTTTGTTTTTTTGCCCTCAAATGCTTTGGTTTACATTACCCCTTCTATTCTTGTTGTAACTGGGCACAGGGCTCATCTATAAAAGAAATCACGTATCATGTGTGTCATAAAAATTATACCAGAAATGAAAATGAAAGAGAGCAAACGAACGAACGAACGCAATGAACGCCATGAACATGAATTTAAAAATTCAACATTTCCAAACATTCCGTATGTGAATGGGGGAGTGTGTACATTACTTTGGTTTGGTTTGGTTTGGTTTTTTCTTTTGTTGTTGTTGTTTGTTTTCCAAATACAATCTTTGAATGGCACTTTAACTAGAAAGACAGAGAGAGGGACCATTTGACTCTTTTGGTGTTCCGTAGGTGGAGAGTATCAATGAACGAACGACACATGTTTCCCATTACGCCACTAATGGGCGAAAACTATTGGGGTACACATAGTAACTCAGCTTAGAAATACGAATCTAAAGGAATGTGTTTGTCTTGTATTTCTATTATTCAATTCGACGACAACAACAACAACAGCAACAACAACAACATCTGTAGTAATAATAACAATAACAACAATAATAATAATAATATGGGGGAGTGGGGGGGAATTGTGTGAATCTATTTTTACAATGGATTTTTGATTGCTGGTTTTACCACGACCAATTGAAACAATACGACTATAAATAGAAATAGAAATAACAACAATAACAACAATAATAGCAATAATAGCAACAATAGCAATAACAATCGAATATAGCAACAATAGAAGAAACATGGTTTGAAAACGATTTAAAATTGAAATTCTTTAAACAAAACATGAAAGTAATAAAAGCCACATGTTGTGGAGCATTTCAAATTTGCTCCATCACCACCACCACCACCACCAACACCAACACCACCTCCACCAACATGATTATCATCTTCAGTATCATCATTATTGAATTCGTAGTTACGATTATTGTCTTTGTCATTAACAGAATTGTAATGACAGGACAGTTGTTGTTGTCACTTTAAATAATTTTTTTTTTTGGGCTATTTTTATACTCCATACACTGTCGTAGACAGCTACGGTATGTATATTGCGTTTGAGTTGATGTTTGTAACGCTACTTGTTGGACCAACATAATATGTATGCTACGAGCGTTTAATGTCTCCGCACCGCTGCCACGAAGCTATAACTGAGTTCATGCTCATGTGCTCTGCTTGGGTTGTATTCTGATCAGAGATCAGCAATGAATCGTTGGTTCGATACTTGTAAGCACTCATGAGTATTGAAATTTAACTATGTATTCTGACTCACACATTCGCACTACAATGACGTTGATTTATAAGTACAGGTTGCAATGAGTACGCCTACAATGTTGGCTTCAAACTCATACCGTTTGAAATATGTTTGATTCATAAGACCAAGCCATAATACTTAGAAATTATTAGAGTAAAAAGGGGAGAAGGACAAACTAGCAGAAAGGACTCCTAATTTCTGATACTTATACGCATTAATACTTATTTTAAACATCACGGAACCTCTACGCATCATCATACTTAACAACACGTATGACTTCGCACTGATTCCGACTCTACTTAACTCAACATATATCGGGTCCGCCATCTAATGTTTTCCTTTTTCAGCTACTACTTATTTCATGAATAGTAACACTTAGTTCCTGATGTTTTGCTCCCTGTTTTTGAAGATCGCATATTTGCTGATGCCGTTTGGCCACCTCGGAGCTGTGATTTGACACCGTTGGACTATTATTTGTGGAGTGTCATCAAAGATAAGCGTTACGCTGACAAGCCAGAGACAATTCACGCCTTAAAGAACAATATTCGTGAATCCATTGGCGAAATTTGTGGAAATATTCAATAGATTTTCTTTTAAAGCATTTTCAAAAAAAAAAGTTATTTGGCGGACCCTTTACATACAAAACAAGCAAAAAATAAGTTTGATTCGTGTTGAAACACTAATATACTCACTAGAAGGTTCCTGCTCTGTCTTTTATTTCGAATTGTATGAGTTTGATGTCAACGTTGTACAGAAATCAACGTCGTTGTAGTGAATATGAATGAATCAGAGTGTGCAGTTAAATATCACTATTGTTCAGACACTTGTAATAAAAATTTCATGAGTGCTTATGAGTAGTAGTTTAAGCCATTTAGTACTGATCGGTATTACCTATCTATGTATAAACCCTGAAGAAGCGCATTAGCCAGCCGACCATAACCAACCGTCGTATTCAATAAGAAAGTTTTGCTTGTCATTTTTTTTTCTGTGACTAAAAATAGAAATTCAATTGATTTTTTTCGATAATTATGCAAAGGAATTTTGAATGTTTTGGTTGACAAAGTGTTTGAATAAATTGTTTGAAATTATTTTTCGTTTGGTTTTACCCAGCCTATCTTGAAATATTGAAAAGTGACATTTTAAAATTAGATTTGATTTTAATGAGACTCTCAATATACGTACTTTTGTTTTTGGTTTGTTTTATGACAAGACTTTTTAATTAGCTTTTTAAGCTGCAGTTCAATAACCTCCTAGGAAATAATTTTGAATACTTTGCATGCGAACTTTATTTAAAAAATTTTGTTATACACGAAATTGTAAATGCATTTCGTGACAGGTAGTTCATAAAGATTACTAAACGTTTCGATGAATTTATGTTTCATAGTTAGAGCAACGAAAATTATTGCCGCTTTAAATGAAACTAAAACGCATTACGGTTTACTTAACATATTCAATATGTTTGACAGGCGCCAATCAAAATATTTCAGACTTCAGAGTCGCTCAGCCTGATTGTAGAATGTCAATCAGTTTTCAAGATTTCTAATATAGAATACAACCCTGGAGAGATAGGCACGCTCTCTAATTCTAGATCTTGAATTATAGATTCCGAATATAACACAATACAGCCTAAAATTATGTGGAAATCTACAGAGATTACAGAACACAGAAGTATTCGCATGAAAAATCAAATAGTACCACTTCCATATGTTTGCTATGCGTTTGGGTATCCAAACCCTGGGATTGGTAATTAACATGAAAACCTTACATAAAGATTTAATTAAAACGAATTAATTTTAAAACAGCACTAGGCTTAGATAGATTACTTGAGCATGCATAGCGGTCCGTTGTAACGGCACAGGTAATCGCAGACCCTGAGTGACCAAGTTCCACTAAACTTGGGCAAAAGTTGATCAGCCCAAGAACTACACATAAAAAGCGCGACTAACCTACGCTGGAAAGCAAGTCCGAAAGTTTGAAGCTACAATCCTTGACATCAATGGATGATAGCTCCGTCAAGCTGACAGGATTTGGAGAGCCAAATTGCCTACATCTGTACCTCGCAAGGAATGGACATTTACAAAGAAAGTGGATAACAGTCTTCTCTTTTTCATCGGGTCTATACCCAAGACATAAGTCATTAGATAGAAGCTGCATTCCTGCACCTGTAAGCATGGCCACTGTGATCGAGATGACGTTACAACCAAGTACGATTAACTGGTTGGTGAGTCTTCTTTTAAGGGCAAATTAGCCTAACAGTAGACCACGACCTCTCATTGTTCTTAGGATAGTTTGGCTTCCTGAAAAAAATTTCCTACCAACTTAACCGTGGTAAATGGCATACCCAAGTCGATTGAAGAGGGTTCCGGCAGGTGTGCCCCAACTTTGGCGAGTTCGTCAGCTTAGCAGATTGCCGGGAAATAACTGGTGCCCAGGGACCCAGATATGTGAGACATTGAAGCGCTCAGAAAGAAGATCGAGTAAGCGGCGAAACTTCCTAACGATCTCAAAGTTATTCTCTGGCTATCAGTGAAGATTGAGATGCGAGTGAAAAGAACACCGTTGATAAAGATCCAGTGAGCAGAACGGTGACGTCACTAGACTGTAACTTTTTTTATATAACCGAATAGGACAATCGGCAAAATACGTTCGATTACTGCCACCTCCGCTAATATGGCAGATGCATAATAACAGGATCAGTGGTACCGTTCCCGTTCAATTAAAATAAATGAAATGACGTTCACAGATAATACGGGTAAATTCTTGTTTTTAAAATTCGATTAAAACTTTAGTCTTATTGAGTCTTATTGACAGAATTTATCTGTCTTTCTATTCAATTTAATTTAATTCAATTTCCTTGTAATCATTTAATCAATAAATCTGTAAATGCCTTTTACATGCAGCGAAAAAAGTAGGACATTTCGCAGACAACAAATTTAAAGAAAATTGAAGGATAATGTTAGTACGAGTATATCCTTCGACTTGTATTATAAGTAACGGGGATAAGAGAGATACAAACAAACAATAAACACGCCAAACAATTGGCGCCTATAAAACGCAAACAATCCACATACTGAGCCTAAATACAAAGTAATTATTGTACAACAACAACAACAAACAAAAAAAGCAATACCAGACTGCAAAAATTTTACTACAGCTGCAGTTAAAACATACCCATACACATACACATACACTCACTCGCACTCGGAAACATTCGCACATGAACATAAACAACCATGAGAAAATGAATCATATTTCCACATGCACTCACACACACACTCTTGGCATAAACCATAAACACAAAATATTCAAATACCTTGTAACCATTCTTATAACCCTGCATTACAAGGGAACGACCCCGAACGGTTTGTGGCCACTGAAAAATTGAAAAACTGTTAGCAAAGTGTTACACGATTTTAACGTTGTAAAAAATGTGGTAGTTAGACAAGTTGACTAATTTTTAGTGTAGGAAGTAAATCATTACAGCCCGGCTCTTGTAAGCCTCTTTTGACGCCTGTCAAAATTTGAACAAACAGTGTCACTTACTTTGGGTTTCACAGCCATTAGTTGCAGAATACCAAAAGATTTGTTGAGAAGAAAATGGGAAGAAAATGCATAGTATTGCTCGTAATTTCTAGAAAAATCATTTCTTTGTCTTAAAGTGTTTAATGTCCTTGAGGTTTAGTGTCGTCCATGGAATGAACTCGCTTCTTCTCCCGCCTTCCACAATTTCCTTATTTTATCAGACTGTTGTATTCACCTTTTAGAATATATTGCAACTATGCTGCAGTAAGATTGACATCATCACAGACAACAAAGCAACCTCCTTTCTACCTTCTGTTACGACAAGTAAATACACCAGTTCGGCAACAGTCCCCCATATTGCAGGCAAGCAATGATTTTCTGTTCGCGAAAGTGTAAGTCTTTGTTTGTATTGTTGGCTGTATGCGCTTGATTGTAGATCATGGCCGCAAAATCACTTTTCTAGTGCATAAACTAGAACACCAAGTGTCCAAGTGTTAGTAGGTTGAATTCTCTTATACATGCACCTATATATGAACATACATACGTATGTATGTATGTATGTGTGAGAGAGAATTCAGTACAGCAACAACACCCTCTCAGACATGAATAGGCGAACATAAACAAGGCAAGGCAATGTGGTTTAAAGTATGCATGCATGTACATAGGAAAGGTGGAATCGGAAAAAACACGAACGTTGAAGAAAAAAAGACGAAACGATAAATGTAAGTGTCATACAAGTGAGTGTGAAATACAACCACCACATAGTAAAACAGTAAAACTGATGACCTGGTTTACTAACCGTTAAAAAAGAAGAAAAACACATACAACGCCAACAACAGCAACAACAATACAAAGCCAACACTGTAAAAATGTCAGGGAAATATTGCATATTGAAGGACAAACGAACGAAAACAAAATTTTACAACGTAGTTACTGTAGTAAGCAACAAAAACAAAATAAGGAAAAAATAAGCGAATAAGTGACAACAACAACAATAACAATAATTAAGTAAAATTTAAAATATTTACTGCACAAGCATAACATTAAAGAGGAAGGAAAAGTTGTAACTAAAAAGAGAAAAACATTGTTGATGGCCTTTAATTAGCCTTCTCTGAACATATTTAATTTAAATTTTTAATTTAAATAGATTAGCGTTTGAAAATTTCAATTTAATTGCTTAAGGGTATGACCCGCCCATTCGTGCTCCATTTAACTAACAAATTAGAAAGTAATTGTAAAGGGGGACAGAAGACAATTGGTGAAATCAATGCGTGTGACCATTCACACATTTTATCAGTAGGAAGTGCACGCACATGAACTTGTTCACATGCAACTAAACATCCTTCCTTATCACATAAAGGGTCGGTTTCGCCACTCTTAGTTAATTCATTGCATTTGTAATGGAATTTTAACTTAAGAAAAAAAAAAGAGCTTTTATTGGTACACGTTCATGAAGTTTGTATGTATGTATTGTTCTGAGAAGTAGAGATTTCGAAAAAGCTTGAAGGTTATTTTAATTTTCTGTTTCTGTAAGACGAACAGTTTCAGTCGTAGTTTATTTGTATGAAAATGGGTTATCCATTTCGTGGTTTCAAAAGTAAACGTAAATAGAAAACACAAATAAAATATTTTTTCCGTGATATTTGTTTTTTTTTTTTTTTGCAAAGTTTGAACGTTGGACATTATGTGAGAAACACTACATCATTTAAATAAACTCCAAGCGAAGTGTTGCAAGCATTGATTCTTTTGAGGTAATTTTCAAGCACTTTTTGACAAATATTGGTATCTCGCCCAAAACGAAGTCGCCGTAGTCTAGTAGGTAGTGTGTTGGCTTATTAGACGAAAGGCCCGGGTTCGAATCCCAGGTCAGACATCAAAACGAAAAAATATTTCTTCGGCGACTTCTTCTCAGCAGATTTCTGGTAAAGACTATGAGAGTAAAAATTGCCATGAAAAGCTTCTCAAAAATCTGTCGTTCGGGGTCGACTTTAAACTGAAGGTCCCGCCGCTCATGTATAAAATTAACGCACACAACATAAGTGGTGTGAGAAGCTAGGTCGTAATCCTGACTGAAGGGTTGTCCAATTATGTCTGTATGTATGTATCTCGTCCAAAACTTGACGAATGTTGGTTTTTAAGTGCTCAAGCGTTGAAGGTTTATCTGCATAAATACGTAGCCCCCCAAAAAAAAGTCTAATGGTGTCAAATCGCATGATCTTGGTGGCCAGTTGATATCGCCACGACGAGAAATTCCGTGTCTCTTGCAATAAAGCCATATTCGCTCGAGTTATGTGGCATGTGGTACCGTCTTGTTGAAACCACATATTCTCCAAGTCGCATTCTTCAATAGCAGGCAAATAAAAGTCGGTTATCATATGACCATAACAATCCGAATTGACGGTAACAGTCGTTCTATCGTCGTTTTCGAAGAAGTAAGGTCCAATCACACATTCGAACCAAAGAGCGAAGCCACCAGTGACTTTTTCGGGATGTAATGGGCCTCTCTACAATTACTTGAGGATTCTCAGAACCTCAAATATTACCATTTTGTTTATTAACATACCCACCGAGTGTGAAATATGCTTGATCGCGGAAGAAAATCATGTTCGAAAAATTTCCGTCTACTGCCTGTTGGTCAAACACCCATTCCCCGTATCTAAGACGTTGCGAATGGTCAGCTGTCTTCAGTTGTTGCGTAAGCTGGACTGTAGGTATAGATCTTAATGCACAATACGCCATGATGTGCCGTAAGACAATCCTAATTCCTGAAAACGACAAGAAATCGACTGATTTGGGTCTTCGGGAACACTATTACTTACAAAAGTAATATTTTCAGTAGAACGAGCGAAACGATAATGCACAGGCCTTTCAATATTTGTAACCACTCCATTCCCTTCAAATTTCTTCACAATTTTGCCAATTGCCTGCGTATGATTATGTAAACCATAATTCCCTCTTAAACCACGATACGTGGCTGTGGCAGAATCAACATTTTTATAGTAGGTTTTATGCGTTGGACGATAGTTAAGCGATCCATTTTCGTCAATGTCAGACTTTCAATTGAAAAGAAAAAAAATTGGTTTCACAATTTAGTTTGACAGATTTTTTTTTTTATTAAACCAGCACTCAGTGGAAAGAGGGAAGATGCGAACGGTAAGGAAACGAGGTGCTACTGGTGACTATAAAATGGCCAGTGCTATACCTTCACCATTAGACGGTCTACAGCAATCGTCCCCAAGAAGCCCGTAGTATCTTACACCACTTATGTTGTTTGTGTTAATTTTATGCAGAAGTGGCGGGAGCTACAGTTTAAAGTCGACTCCAAACGTCAGATTTTTGAAAAACTTTTCAAGAAGAGAAAGAGAAGAAATCGCCGAAAAAATACTTTTTGTATTTTTTATTTTGATGTCTGGCCTGGGACTTGAACCCTGACTTTACACTACCTACTAGACCACGGCGACCCCTACAGATGTCAAATTACAGTCTCATACTTTTGTAACCACGAAATGGATAGCCGTTTACTCGGCTTTCTATAGGCCTACGCAAGCAGTCTGAGTAGTTCGTATTCTTGCTTTCTCCAGAACTATATCGCAACTCCAATTTTGTTGCCGTTTTCGTTATGGGCTTACTTGTAACAAGTACGTTCTATTTATTAGTGTAGCACTTGTGTATCGTTTAATATTAAACGATATTACACTGTTTCCACTTTCTTAACAATACATTAATAAATTATCGTTATTTTTATTTTAAAATTGTTTCTCAAGCAGTTTTTAAAATTTAAACCAAAAAAATTTCGAAATAGAAAATTCTCCTATCACTTGAGGAGAGGACGTCAAGTGCTAAAAGTTGATTTTGGTAATTGTTAGAATTTTATCCATAGTGTGCACTTTCGTTTGATGCTCACTGTATATTGAAGAACCATATAAACAATAATTTCTTTTCCTAAATATTTTATTAAAGATTACTTTTCTTTAACTTTAATAATAATTATTACAAAACGTTTAGTTTGTTTATAATCTTTATGATTTATTTTGAAACCATTCCCTTACAGATGAAATTAAATTTTTTTTTTTATTTTCTTTGTTCATTGTTCTTATAAAACTGTCTTTATAAAATATTAAATATCATAAGAAATTGTGCATCTGTGTTGATTATGTGGGAAATAAAGCCTTATGTCTGCTTTTTTCCACAAAATTATAATCCTCAAGGATAATAGGGAAATAAATAAAGTGAAGGGGGAAGTGAAAACTCCTCAAGAATGCCATTCAATAATTTCTTCCATTCTAGTTTCACATGCTATTCAGGCGTAATGAAATGCAATAAAGAAAGGATTTTAAATGTTCAAATAAAAGATTAAAACAAAGAATTTAAAGATAGAATTTAAAAATATATACGTATTCTACAACACGTTCTGGTCATGTTGTTTGCCAACTGTGCTAGTCATTGGAAACAAACTTCATTTTCAGTTTAAATTTAAAAACCAAAAAAATTTACGATTTTAATTAAAAATTTTCATGAAATTTATGAAATTCATAAGGGCTCAAATTCCAAATAGGTTTGATCTGTACATACATACATACATACATACATACATAACATACATAATTGGTCATTAAAACTCTTCAGTCGGGACTATGGAACTAGTTTCTCACACCCCTTATGTTGTGTGTGTGTGTTAATTTTATGCGTGAGTGGCAGGGGATCTACAAGTTAAAGACGACTCCGAACAATAGATTTTTGGGATACTTTCCAGAAATCCGGTGAGGGGAAAATGTCCGAACTGGGGTTTGAACCAAGGTGTCATGTCTAATAGGCCAGCACATTATTTACTAGACTACAGCGACTTCTAAGACTTAATAGAGTTCGCATTACTACATACATACACATTTTAGACGAAAGCCTTTCATCATAGTTTCGACATTCCACCCCTGCGAAAATGCTAACCCATGATCGTCAGCATAATATAATCATAGAAAAAGGTCGGGTCCGCCATCTAAGGTTTTTTTTTTGTCAACTAGTGCTTATTTTGTGAATGGTAACATTTAGCTTTTGTCTGATTTGACAGATAATTAGTTTTATCCTTCTGCTAATCGAACATTGACCATCCAATGCGTTTTCGCTTCGCTAAGTAGGCCTGCGTTCGACTTACAGAAGATGCCAATTTAGGCAAAAACAAGAAAAAATTGACGCATTTGGGGCACAGAAAACCCACACGCATATATTAAAAAGCCAACGCACTCGAAACGAGTCATTGTTTGGTGCGGATTATGGTCCAGAGGCATAATTGGGCAATTTTACTTCGAAAATGAGCAAGGAGTGGCCGTTACAGTTAATGGCGATCGTTATCGGACCATGTTCACAAAAATTGAAGAGGAGGATATTGGCAATATTTGGTTTCAACAGGACGGCGCTACGTGCCATACAGCCGAAGCTACACTCGATGTTTTGCGCTCTGTTTTTGAAGATCACATTATCAGCTGCAGAGCTGATGTCGTTTGGCCACCTCGGAGCTGCGATTTGACCCCGTTGGAATAATATTTGTAGGGTGCCGTCAAAGATAAGTTCTAAAGGACAATATTCGTGAAGCCAATGGTGAAATACAGCTGCACACAATCGATAATTTGCTTAAAAATTTAACCGATCGTTGGACTGCATGGCCAGCCAAGGCAACCATTTGAATGAAATTATTTTCCATTATTAACCGGAAGGATTAATAAGAAATTTGTGAAAATATTCACTTCAATATAGAGTTTATTGATATTTCAGCATAGCAAAGTACAATTTTTACGTCGATTCACAACACTTAAGGATGAAGATTGCAAGGTTATGACAATTCTTTTCCGATGCTAATGCATGGCGTCAAGGTAGTCAAACCAGTCCTGTAGATGTAATGCGTTAGAATAATTCTTGGAATATCCTTAGGTACTTCAGTCTAACGAAATGAAATTAAGTTGTACACAGATCGAGTGATGTAGTATGTACTTAAAACAATGCCACACGATTTTACGTGATGTTGATACTAGGTGTGACCACGTAAACCAACCAACCTAGAAGCAGTTCGCCAAACATAATGGAATATAGTCCCTGATTTATTGGCCAGTGTTAGCAGTGTTAATTGTTGGGTCAATTGTCACTTCGACTAAAGACCTAAAAAATCTTTCCTTTCTTAATTTTCATTTCCTCCGGGTGCAATTTACCAGTCTCCGATTTTTCTGCAATTTAATCGCCATTTAGTTGGGCAATGCTAAGCTCAACTAACAACTCATAAAACTAACGAAATGAAATCAACGAAATGCAAATTACCTTCAATCGGAAATCGGTATAGAGAGTGTTCTTGTATTTTATCATGTTGGGTGGTTGCTTAAATAATTAGTGCATTAACCCATTGAGGTATAAAGAGTTTGGTAATCATAGGTTTTATTCGTTAAACCGTAAGAAGAGGAAGAAGAAGGAGAAAAATCTTTAAATTGAAATTAAAAATCTCATTAGACATGTGAATGTAAAATGGCATACGGCGTTTACGTATGTAAATTAATGTCACAAATAATTACGTACACATTTCAATGAGGAGAAGAATTTTTTCATAATGAACGTGATTTTATGCCGCTTTTTTTTAATATTTCCAGTGTTTCTGTTCACGTAACTGCTTAAAAGCGTTTTGAAAAGCTGCCACTATTCGTTGATTTTTTATGGAATGATAAAGAAAAACTTCTTCTACCGACTTGTGCACACTTTTTTCATTCATTTTTCTATTCTTCTTCTCTTTCTCTTCCTTTTCCTTTTTGATGATTAAACTTTTTAATTAATTATTTTTCCATAGTCTACTTCTGTACACACACACACACACACACACGCACACAAGCATACTTTATTGTTGTCGTTGTTCTTTTTTCCTGTTCAGCGGCAAACAAACAAACAAACAAAGAAAAAAAAAACATGTTTGTGTACCGAATAGTTAGGCTGTATTTCCGGTACTTCCGTTAGTCAATGGCATAAAATTATAAACAAAAAAATATTTGTTGTTGTCGTTACACTGCTCAGTCAGTCTGTTAGCTAGACAGTTAGTGTTAGGCTCAATGATGTTCAATGTAGAGGCAGGAAAATGAAAAATCATTTCAATTTTATGAATATTAACACACACACACACACAAACACGCATGCAATATGACATTAAGTAGCATAACACACCCATACAGGGACACATACTTAGTTAGTTAAAGAAATAAGCCGATGTTTAACGACATAGAAAACGACATTTCATAGTCTTAAGTCTAGTCTTGCTTACACACACATACATACATGCATACATACGTAGATGAATATTGTTTTTCTTTTCTTTTGCAATTAGGCAATGCTAAAGACACAAAATTAATGTATTCTTCATCTCGTTGTTATTAAAACTAAAAAGTAAAGCAAAAAACAAAAATAAAAACAAAAACAAAAACAACAAAAATTAAGTTTTTAATGTAAAAATTCTTTGTTTCACGAGCCATGTCAATGAGTAAGTGTGAGTGCTTTGTGTTCACTTACTTGTACTATGAAAGTAGACTCCACCCAGTTGTTGTTTGTTTGTTATCAATTGCTGCAAGAGGAAGAAGAAACTAAAAATTAAAAACGAAACAAATGAGATTTTTTTTCGTTTTTCGTTTTTGGAGAAGTCACACATGATTTTATGATTCAATGACTTCTTACAAGGCTTTTAATTTACTAAAGAGTCACTCGTAAGCATACTTACAGTCACTCACTCATTCAGTCGCTCACAGTCATCACTTGCTACATGCATGCACATACCAATTTTGGAAACTTTATTAATGGAAAATTCAAAAAATGAAAATGAAACAAAACAAAGCAAAAGAACAAATCTTTTCATAATAATTTATAATAAGTAGCACAAATAAAATAAAGCGACACGAGGAGGAAGGGGAGAAGAAGAAAGACAGCAATTAAGTGCTGCATGGTAGTTCGAAAGGGAATGTAGTAAGTAAGGAAGTACAGTGGCTTACAACTAATTTCATACACGATTGAAAAAGCAAAAAATATTTTAATTTTATAGAAGAAAAATCGGACAATTTTAACAGAAATTAGAAAATAAAATTAAAATATAACAAAATAAGTTAAATTAAAGAAAATCCAAGAAATTGAAATTACGTTTGCAAAAAAACTAACATTGTATGCACATGTATACATACATGCATGCAAATGCATGTCTTTGTGTGTACCTACACAGACTTACAAAAGTTTACATACGTTCACAATTTTTCTATTTTCTTGAAAAATTACATAATTTTATTAAAAATGTTAGTTACTTTTTTTGTTTTATGCACTAAAAAATATTTCCATCATCTTTTAGAATATTTTGTTGTTATTTAAAATAAATAACAACAAAACAGCAGTAATCGGTATTCTTCTAAAGTTACATAAGTTTACATACCCTGCAAAAAAAAAAAAGTGATGTACCGTTAAAATTACCGCTAAGATTTTTCTGATGCTTTTTTTAAAATCAGTAGCAGAGGATTTACTTTTACTAAAAGTGATCACACTTGCAAAATAAAAACAAAAAGTGTTTTTAGTGGAAGAAAATGGGCAAAGGCAAAGAAATTTCTGAACCAATTCGAAAAACCGTCATCAAATTGAGAAATGATGGAAAATCTCTTAATGAAATTGGAAATTTATTAAATTAAGTAAAAGCACAGTCCAAACAATAATAAAAAATTTCAAAAAAAATGGAAATTATGAAAGCAAAGCTCGTAGTGGGGCGCCCCCGCATTCTCGACAATGAACAGAGCGGTCTATTATTCGTTCTATTCAAGAAAATCCTAAGTTAAGAGCCGTCGAATTAAATCGGAAATGAGAACAGATCTAGAAATTACCGTTTCTGACCAGACTGTCGCCGATGTATCAAGAGGAATGGGTACAATAGCAGAGTTGCCAGAAATAAACCTTTACTTAGATCTGTGAATATCCAGAAGCGCCTAGAATATGCCCAAAAGTACGAAAATGCTCATGTAAATGATCCTACATTTTGGGAGAGGGTAATATTTACAAATGAATGTAAATTTATGGTTTTTGGAGGTGATGGTCGAACAAAAGTTTGGCGAAAGCCAAATGCAGCGTTATTGCCACAAAATGTTAATTGCACTATGAAACATGGAGGTGGTTCAGTCATGGTCTGGGGATGTATGGCGGCAAGTGGTGTCGGGAAGCTTAGGTTCATCGATGGTACTATGGATAAGACCATGTATATTGATATTTTAAAGGATAGCTACGTTCCCAGCGTCCAACTTTTAGATCTGGAGGAAAATGCAATATTTCTCCAGGATAACGATCCGAAGCATTCTTCAAAGATAGTTAAAGAATGGCTTCTATATAACGTTAAACACAAGTTGGAACATCCCCCGCAGGTCCCCCCGATCTAACGTTACTGAACATTTATGGGATATTTAAAACGAGGTCTCAGAAAACGACAAGTAACATCAGTTCCAGCACTCAAAGAAGCGTTGATGGAAGAATGGAGCAAAATTACTCCAGAAATTACCAAAAAATTGGCATTGTCCATGCAAATAGATTATCTGCTGTAATTAAAGCCAGAGGAGGCCACACAAATATTAATTTAATTTTATTAGCGTTTTCTTTCCCCCGTATGTAAACTTTTGTAAATTGCTTTATGGTAAAAACTGAATTATTTTATGGTATTTATAGAAATTAATGGAAATATGTTATTTTTATGTTTATTTTTTCTTAATAAATCCGATATGGAATAAAAAAAGTCATTAAAGAATTTTAAATTAAATATTTATTACAAAAATTAAATATGTGAGGGGTATGTAAACTTTTGTAAGTCTGTGTATATACATTAATGAACTGGATTAGCTGAGC
>CM025792.1:104063560-104241901 GCA_014635995.1 Sarcophaga peregrina
CACAAGATAAATGAACGATAAAAGAATTTTGTATGCAAAACGCGAACTAAATTAGATTCTTTTTTTTATACCACGTACGGTCATGAAAGACAGTAAGAGGAAATGTCAACAGCTATTTGTATGTGAGGGCGCGTAGTTTTATTATAATTTTATCTGCTGCAATAGAAATTGTTCTAACAACGCATAACGACAATCTATCGCAGCAATTCAATGGTTTTAAATTTGATGTGTTAAGGGCGTTTGGTTTGGTTTAATATGAATTGTGTTTGATTTTTATTAAGTGTCCTCAAGGATTACAAAAATCAAAATTCGATTAACAGACTTCGTATGACGTAAATTTATTTTATAACTTTTCTCCTTAATTTCAGATTACCATCTTTAGAAAATCGTATATGTATTGGTAATATTATTACTCAAATCTTTTCTAAATATTCGATTAAATAACTTATTACAAATAGGCGGAAAATTACAAGTATTGAAAAATTCTGTTTTATTAAATACTTTTTTTTTGCTTTTTTCAAATATAGTTAATTATATAAAAACTAACAATAAAATTATAGCCAGTCAAGTAAAACTATATTACACTTTGCAGCAACATTTTCATAATTTTTCCAGAGATTAGTTGCATTTTCAGATGTATGATTTTGTGTTATCTGGTATTTCAGGGTAAATCTTGTTAGTGTGTAATTAAATTGTGATAGATTGTAATATTAAAAATACTCAAAAATGTTTGTCGAATTTAAGTTTTTTTTTCTTATCACAATTCATGCTGAGTGAGATATGTGTTGCTATTTAACTGGAATAAAGTTAATTTTTGGCTCAATGAAAACATTAAATTCGTCGTAGTCTAGTAGGCAGTGTGTTGGGTTATTAGTCGTAAGGCCCAGATCAGACATCTTGATGTAAATGAAATACGAAAAACTATTTCTTCAGGCACCTTCCTCTCAGCGAGTACTATAGATCAAAATAAAATAAATGGTGCGAGAAACAAGGTCATAATCATACAGTGCTTGACAAAACAATATAAACTTTATCAAAATTAGAAAAAAATTTAAAAATATTCTTAAGAAGTTCCAAAAATATTTGTACTATTTATTAATAAAAAATGATTTCAATGCTGAATTTCAGCAAAAAAAAAAAAAAACAATGTGTTATAAATATATATTTAACAAATCAGAACCGTAAAAAATTATGAAAAAATTTTTAACCCAAGAACTGTAAACACTTTTCATTGTGGAGGATGGCTTCAATACTTCAATAATATAGCTTTTTTATCTCTAATTTCCAATTTTGTCCGATTAGAACACATAAATAAATTTTTGAAAAAGTTTCCATTGTTTTGTCAAGCACTGTATGTATGTGGCGATATCAACAAACAAACTTGTCCAATTTGGTGTCATAGACCTCTTAAACTGTTGAAAAGGTGCACCCTGACAGATTAATTGTTTTGTTTATGAGCCGGCTTCAAGAATAGGCAGGAATTCATTCGATCGAACACCACGACTACTAAACGACTTTCAACTCAACAACAAAACATTAGATATGTAAACGAATTCTCGATCTTTGTGGAAATCAACCATAAGATAGAGTTTACAATAATTTTCGTTATCTGTCAACCTAATAGAATATTTAAAATATATTTGCTAATCAACATAAACATCCACGACTACTTTAACTGAACTATCGGTGTTTGAAATAGGTAGCCTTAGTCGTTTCACGTTCAACACATCCCGATTGATATGCTATAAAAAAGATTTATTGACTGGATCCCGTAGTTGACTTCAAAAAACAGCAACCAAGCTCCACATGCAGATACTAGCTTGACATCTAATCTAATGTAGGGAGAAAGTCGTGAAACGAATTTGAAAGATTAGCATCGGACAAGTTCAATATTTCTTATAAGGATCAAAATAATTACAATATAACGTCACTGATGTCGAATGCCAGTCAGCGATTTTAAAAAATTTTACACAGTTTCAACAGTTGTATTATCTGTGATGAAATTACAATTATAAATACATATGTATGTATACACCTTATTCATTTCTGGATGTAGCAATTCATAATTCTTTCCTCCTTGCACTCAATTGAATATAATATTTTATGCATCTTTATATAGCATTGTCCTTCATAAAATATGTCTGCTAAAAATTGTTTAAATGTTGCTATAATTTGATGTGATAAGGATAGTGGTACAATTATAAAGAGTATGCCTATTAAAAATTTAAACTGTTCACACTTTAAAACACTGCGCCAAAACATTTCCGATAATATCCAAATGGAACTAATGTATGGAAAACTGATTGCGCATGAAATATTTACAAGTTTTATTAGAACTAATTAATGTTGATGATGATGATGATGATAATAATGTTATATTTTCCTGCAAAGTACATATATACTTTTACGGGTGGTCTTAATAGAAAATACCAAATTTTGACACTCATTATGTTATCCAGAGCCTGTAACGTGCATGACTACAAATATTGTATTCCTGTGTGCGGTTGTCACTTGTTTGTCATATTGGTCCTAAATTTGGCAATATTTTAACAAATTGTGTGACCAAATTATTAAATCAGCAACATGTGACATTTTGTTACAATCATCATCATCATCATCATCATTATTATCACACAATACTATGAACGACTACAAATTACAAGTCAATTTCATACACATCCAGCGACATAAATATTTAATTATATTTTCCAAAAACTCAACAGCAATTTAAATTGTCTTTTGGGCAGAAAAATAATTCCACAAATAAAACAAAAATGTTGCAAATCTAGCGAAAGAGAAAATGAAAAGGAGGAGAAAAAAGGTAAAATACCTACAAAATACTTTAACAATTTCAATCAAATTCGTTCAACTTTTAAACTTGTTTGTAAAGTTTTTAATGACTTCTAAACTATGCAAACTTGCATGTTGCTGCATGAAATATTTAACGAACTTTAAGTATATTTTGAATTTAGCTAAGCTCAACTCTTCTTCCTAGATTTCATTGCCTTTTTTTTTTTTGCTTCTTGTTTTGCTGATTTTATTTTTTCTGCTGTTGGTTGGTCTGTGTCTACTATATTACTCAAGGTGTGTTAAAGTCGTTGATTTGATTCAGTTAGCAAATCCCAGTGAATCTTTGCTTCAGTTTTTTAAATTAAATGAGTAATAAACAATATTTTAAATATTAATTTAAAACTAAATATTTAAAGAATTCCTTATAAAAATTACATTACAATTAAGATTTATCACTTTTGATGTTTTGATGAATTCAGCATTTTGAAAAAAAAAAATTGATTTAGTAAAAAATTATATTATTTAGTCATTTTCCCGACTAGCATGATCTAAAATATTTAATAAAGCAATCCTTAGAATAACTACTTTAGATTTTAACTGGGTTATTTTTAATTGCCTGTTTAGTTTTATTTTTCTTCTTTTTTTCTTTTCTTTGTCGCACTTGAAATGTAAAGGCAAGTTTCCGCTCAATTTCATCAAAAGCAACAAATGCACATTACCACACGCACGTATGATACTGCAACGATATAGCGATAGCAAATTTAGATCTGTATTTAAAGTAAAACGAAATAAATCCATAAACCTGGCAATATGCATATAGAAAATGCACACACACTCATATACTTTACTAGCAATGCCACATATTTTCTGGCAACAACTCTCTGTTTGCATTCATCTAATGGTTGCAAGACCAAAATAATCCTGTAAGTGTATATGTGAAAATGCGTGTGAGAGGGCTGTGATATAAGTTGCAAACTTTACAATACATTACGAATGAATACTGAGATATTGTTTTTAAGAAAATGAAAACATATCTCGCAGCACTTGTATCTCATGAGTGATTGGGTGTTATGTGTTATATTGGTGCATATTTTGTTTTGGTTTACATGTATGTATGTACGCATATATGAGACTATACAGTGGATGTCCAATAGTACGAATTATATAATATCAAGTCTATTCGTAATATTAGATTTTTTTGTTGTAGATTACTGGTACAAAACAATTATTTACTCCAAAAATTTTGTTCTAACGTTTTTGATCTACAGAAAAACAAGCCCATTACTTACAAATATACCGTTATTGCATAATATTTGCCAATATTTTTAGTTTTGGAAGTTCGTAGTAATAAAGGCGCATGATATTGTACATCCACTGTAGTATACGTTTCTGTTCGTATATGTGTTGTTAAGTATTTTGTTGTTGTTTTAAGGATTTTGAAATGATGACATAACTGTCGCGTCAGCTTGTAATCAATGCCGTTCATTGTCATACAATTTTAAACAAATAAGAAAGAAAACTTTTTTAAATACAAATATTGGTAACAAAGCAATAATAATGATAAACAACAGCAACAAGAACGACAACGACAACGACAACGACAATACTAATGGCAATAACAAAAACAAATGCAAAATGAAAACAATTTTCATACATACGTACAACCATGCATACATACATACATACATGTATTTGGATTGGAGTTTGAGTTTTTCTCTATGTGGTCGATTGTTACAACAATGGCGTGTTTTGTTTTTGGTTTTTCTTTGTCCTGCTTTTTTTGTGCTAAAAGAACATTTGAAACGGAAATAGGAAATGAAAAGTTTTTCTGCCGTTTCTTTTTTACAACAAATACAACAAAGAAAAACAATGTGTTGTTTTTGTTATTTTAAAATATAGCAATAGCAGCAGAAAGGAAATGTTAGAATTTATTTCTACCGTAGTACTCATTTGCATTTGAACATTAAACGTGTCTTTAAATACTCGTAAATGCCAAAATTATTCACCATAAATATTAAAGCACCCCACATATCGAAACAAATTGAAAATGAAAATGATGGCAGATCCTAAATACATTCAAAACTTTTGTCAAATAACTGGCATACATATGTGATGTCTTTATGTTCTAATTACAATTAAACATTGATTTCATTTGCAACTTTGAGGAGAATCAAGTTCGGAATTAATTCTATAATCTGGAAGAATTCATTTATAAGATATGCGAAATTCACATAAAAATAAAAAATAAAAAATTAAAAAACAAACATGAAAAACCTTTTTAAAACTGATTCCCAATAAACATTTTTTAAGATTTTGTTTACCGCACTAACTGACAGCAGTTGAAATTAAAAACTTAAAATAATGTTACCATCGCTTGTCAAAAAGTTTGCAATTTTTTACTCTCTTCATATTTTGCACATGACAATCATTGATGATGCAATATTGACCATATCAAGGATGACAAACTCAAAAAAAATAAGAATTATCAGTGAGTTGTATGGAAAAAGAGCGAAATGAAGATTATATCAATCATTAACACACAAATAAGAATTATGTGTTAAATTAAATTTCGCTTTTTAATGTTGCTTCAACGATATGTGCTCAAAGTTAATAAAGGGACTTCTTTCTTTTCAAACTTTTACGTAATACACGTCTGCACATCCACCCAGAACAATCATCCAGTCACTTCTAATATAATATATAACATAATTCGTCATTACAACCCTTTAGTCAGGATTACAATCTAGTTTCTCACACCACTTATGTTGTGCGCGTTAATGTTGTGGTGGGACCTACAGTTTAAAGTCATCTCCAAATGACAGATTCCTGAGAATTTTTCAATGCAATTTTATTTACTCTCAGAGTTTTAGCCAGAATTCTGCTAAGAGGAAGTCTCCGAAGAAATATTGTGTCTTATTTCGTTTAGATGGAAATGCCTGAACAGATGGAAATGCCTCAAGACTCAACCTACTAGCCCACGGCGACTTCTTTTCAGAATTTAATTTCTATTCACACTACTTCCTTTTTCCTTCGCATGACCTATTCTCCTACGTAAGTAGGGGTCGTAAATAATGTAAAAATTTAATAAAAAAAAAACAAGTATTATTAGTAACAAAGATAAACAAATAGGGTAAGTTAAAGTCAAGGTTCAAGCATAATTAATTGTACTGAAGGTTTTTTTTGTAGGCTACGATACATATAAAACTTGACATTATTACTTGACGTTACAGATACTCTATCGTACCATATCTTTCTTTAAGGAAAGAATTATACAAAAATTAAAAAATTCAAAGCACATGTATTGGAATACCATTACTATGAAATTTAGATTGCATTACCAGTAAATTTTTACTGATTACTGAAAAAAAAAATCAGTATTCAGTAAAATTTAGTGAAAAAAATGCAGTAAATCAGTAAATTTTTACTGAATACTGAAAAAAATCAGTACCAGTAAATTGAAATTATGCACTACCAGTAAATTTTTATTAATTATAAAAAAATTGCCAACATTTCTAATAGATGTTATTAGTAGAAATATTTATATATTTGTAAAAAACAAAATTTAAAATATTGTCAAATATGAATTAAAAAAAGATGTAACCCACTGGGTTTGAACCGTCGACCACCCGATTTCAGATCGCCGTTGTACTCACTTTATTTAAGTGTGTTGTTTGTAATACTAATTTTTTATTCGTGTGAAAAACAGTTCTAAAAACATATATATAAATAAATAGGCAAATTGATAAAAAGTAACTATTCAATTTTTTTCCTTATACTATTTTATGGCTCTGTTGAACCAGGCAGAATATTTGGCTGAAGTAGTGAGTATAGGTTTTTCCAGAAACAGTCATTAATTTAGATTTTTATACGTTCCTTACAAAGTGAAACAATATATTTAAATCATATACAAAAGTTTATTTGAAGTGTTATATTCCAAGTGCGAAATAAAAAAATGAGTGATTTAACAGATTTTGATAGTGATGATTCTATAAAAGATTCAGATTTTACTTGTGAAGAAAGTTTCCAAGTTGTGGACAAAATGATTTAAATGAAACTCCAAGTGGATCTCAAGATTTGAGTAAATAATTACTTATTTAATAAATAATAATATTAATATAATATTAATTTAGATGATTTTCTTCAATTTAGGAGCTATTAATGAATTTGATAACATTTATCATGCGCAAGTCACACTTTATAAATTCTGCATCTTCTGATGTAAAAGCTGCTCATAAAAGATCTTTCAACAGATAAAATTTACTTCATTGCAGGCTTTTTACGTCTATAATATTGATTTCTCTTTACATGCACACAGATTTGGAATAAGTGCAATAGACCAAAGACTGCAGAGGTTATCAATGCAGTTTTAAGAGCAAACTTAATAAATCCATGTATAACAAGGTGGAACTCTCTGTACGATTCCGTTAAGAAGTTGTTAGATCACAAAACAAATTTGCCGGAATTGTGTTTTCGTTTAAAAATTCTTACAACTCTTTGTGATGAACTGGAATACTTGGAGGAATATATTAAACTTATGGGGCCTATAGTAGAAGCGGTGGATTTCCTTCAGGGAGAAAATACAATATATTTTGGATACTTCGCCCCAACTATTGTCCCTTTAAGGATAAAACTTAGGCGCTTTGAGGTGTCAAACTTTAAGTTCTTAGTCGAAGTATGCGTCAAAATGCAAGAGGCTTTTCTCGGAAGATTTTGTTCCAGAAATAAAATTAAGATTTCTAAAAACTCTTTTAGAAACTGCAACAGAACAGTCAGAAGATGAGATGAAGACAATGTTTAATAATTATGTAATAAAATATGGCAAAGTACCCGATGCTGAAACTCGTGTTTTACCACAAAAACAGCAAAAATCATTTCTTGATTTTGGGGAAGAAAGCGATGGTATAGTATTTATACTTATTTTTATTTAAATATTTGTTTTAATGTATTTGTAAATCTATTTACTTCTTTCAAACAGATGTAAGTGTACTGTGTGATTCCAGTGAATCGAGAACTTATCCACAAGAAACCATTCTTTACCTGGCCGAACGAGATACGACGACCAAGTGCTTCAAAACTCACACTGCAATAAAAAATTTGTTTCTTAAATACAATACCCCATTGCCCTCGTCCGCCCCTGTAGAGCGATTATTTTCAATCGCTGGAATTGTAAATCGTTCAAGAAGGCAGAAACTGAGCGATGCAAATTTTGAAATGGTGGCCTTAAGATAAGCTAACGGTGGACACTAATAGAAATTTAGTGTATTTAAAAAAAATTTTTTTTTTTTAGTATGTTCATTAAATTTCTATTAAGAGAGTGAAAATAAAAAATATTGAAAATTTCTATTTTAAATCATCAAAAACTATATAGTAAATGAAAATTTTATTAGAAAAACTTGTAAAAAAAGGTAAATGTATAATTTCTGATTAGTCGATGTTGTAAAATATTTTGATTTTAAAGTGTTCTCACCATAATGTAAACAAAAGATGGTTCAAAATAGAAGATTTTTACTGGTAATGCAATCTAAATTTCATTACGAGTAAACATTTACTGAATACTGAAAAGCATAATGCATTAGAATTATAATGCAGTATGCCCATGTATGATATTTAGTAATCTAATTTCTGGGTGCCCTGGTGGTTGATGGCAGATTTCATTACACTATGAATATATGAATAAATTTTTTATTTGTGGACAATTTATACGATCAATACTAAAATTAAAACTAATTGAATGTTGTCAATACTATCGTACAAAAGGATGTGAACTTACCAAAAACTAACAATTTCTAACCACTGAAGACCGTGAATTTGAAATGAAATTGAATTAAATCGATTGTCGATTGTACCCACATTAAACTGTCGATATTTTTTTTTTTTTTTTTTTTTTGCATAAATCTTTCCTGCCACTACAATTTTTTTTATTACTTTTTTGTTTTCAATTTGTCCATCAACTGTGTTAAACTAACCAAAAAACAATTGATAGAATTTTTTTCCAACATTTTTTTTTTTTTAGTTTTTATTTGCAATTCATTCACAAAGACTCTGCTTGAATTTCAGTATCAATAAACACTTCAATTTCAAATGCATAAAATAGAGAAGCGCCAAAACTAGAAATCGAACTAAAAATAAGGATAAAAAATACGAAAGGATAAATGGCTCAATATTTGTAAAAATGCAAATATGAAACGAAAAAAATATTGAAGCAATAAAAATCTTAAAAAAACTTTAAAAAACAATAAAAGAAATAATTCATTGCAACAAACAATAGAATTCCGAAAATTTATGCTGATAAGAATATAAAATTTTTTTAGATTTTTGTATTCAATATAACCAGGGTTTATAATTGAAGTAAACGAGGAAATGTACATACGTTTGCTTTGCATTTTGTTCAGAATTAATGGATTTGCTTACAAAATATTTAAGAAAATCCATTTTTGTAAAAAAAGATATTGAAATCGATATGGAAAGAGGAAAATGTGAAATTTAATGCACATCAGCGATTCGAACATAATATTGGCTGTCATTTTTCGGGTCTAGGAAAAGCCCTTGAACCCCAGGTCACATCTTAAAATTCTAAACGAGATTTGGGGACTATCTAGTTTTATTCTTAGTGGCTTCTTGAATTACATTGCTGGGTATACGATCATCGTATGTCAATATCCTACAAGAAGATATCAAAAGTGCTTCAAATAATCGCCAGTAGGACCATTGAAATAGAAATACTCTCTACGTCTCTTCGCGACGATGGAGTATTTATAAATGACTCAAACGCGGATATGCCAGAAGGATTTTAGATAAAAATCTTTTTATTTTTTTTGTCAATACGCGGATTAAACTACCAATCTCTTGTCTAGCAATTAGGTTTTCTCGTAGTTAAGGTTAAAGTTTAATTTTTGAGTGTTTCACAAATTCAAACGCATTACCTTATTAGATTTCATCAACAATAAAGATAATATCCACTCGTCCCGTTGCCAACACGATAATTATACGACTGAATTCGAATTGTTTGATTTGGGGATTGTATGATACAGCAACCCTTAGACAAAACTTCGAAGGTTGTAAGGCATGCATAAGCTAAAAAAGATCCCTAAAATTTTTCTTATAGAAATTCTTATAGAAATAGCTGGATTTGGTAAATGTAATGTATTACAAATTGAACTAAAAGAGCGATTACTACTTACTGACATTTTTTGGGGGTCATAAGTCTTATATGGTATAATTTTGCCTTCATATATCTAATATTTTTTATAGAGAGAATACACAATTATAGTCTATAGCGGCTAACTTTTGCTATTATATATTGTGTCTATAAATCTTAATATGTGTTTTAAATTTTTAAAACCTTGTTTTCTAATTTAAGTGGTTTTTTCCATAAAATTACGGGCATTGAAACGATAGCCACTAAATGCGTAACTTACAACAATTATTTCTAAATAGAATTTTAAAAATTATATTAAATTTAATATTGATATTAACAGTTTTTTGTTTTTTTTTCTTTAAATTAACATTCACATACTAGATCCAATTATATTCCTTAAGTATGTCAATAAGTTTCGTTTAAGTGCTGCTACGCTTTGATGAGCCTTTACTTACATAAAAAAAGTTCATAAAAATCGTTTATTGCTTAAATCAATTAAAATTTTAATTTAATTTACCATGAATGAAAAGTGTTTCTATATTCCCTAATAAATTATCCATACAATTAACCACAAACTATGTTTGTTTTATTTTGTTTTTTATTTTAAAAATCGTTTATCCCAAAAAAAAAAAATAATAATAATAATAAAACCACAATAATGAATAAATTTTTCCGCTATTTTTTCTTCCATTTTTCTACGATATTTGTATCTGCATTCAACATTTTTAATATTGTGCGTCACATAGCAGCACCGACACCAACCAAAATTGTTCAAAAAGAAAAAATACAACAAATCCGTTAGCGATAACAGGGGCAAGGCGTTGTTTATAAATACAAGTGGGTGGTACATTGGCGGTAGTAAAAACTAAAGCTATGAGTAGAGGACAAAGAGGAATGAATCAACTAAATATGAGCTCGACAGCTTAAATTGTAAATAATGCAAATTTGATTAAAATCACAAAACGTCAACTGCAAATGACAGACAGTACTATGGGTAAATGAGAAGAGAATGAGATGTGTGGGTGTGCGTGAGTTACTATAAAACATTAAATGACGATACAGTGCGAAAAGTGAACACAATAATACACACAAACAATATTACACGTAGTGTACAAGCAATGCTTGCTATAACGACTCACTCCTAGAGAATTAGAAATTCAATATGGATGTACGTTGTTGGTTGCAATCCTATAACTGGAGGGCATTTTCCGTTTAGAAATAACGTTATCGTTCGTTATCTCTGCTTTATCAGTTCAGTCGGAGTACTCATTCTACTCTCTGCTCTGCTGGCCGTCCGTGTATCTATTTATTTGTTGCTTTCTTGGTTACCGCAAGGCAAGTATGCGTGTAATCCTTGCTAATCATTTTAAATTTGACATCCAGCTTATGGCATCATTGTGACTCCAAATTTCCTTTTTCTTTTCTTGTTTTTTAGTTTTCTATGGCACTGTACACATACTTACGCTGCTTGGCCTTATTTATTTTAACATTTTAGGAAGTGGTTAAAGCTATAAAAGATATCCTTGATTTCTCTGCTTTTTTTTAACAACACAATTGAATTGTTATTTAAAACAAAGTATCGGGATAATGCAGAAATTATGTTAAATTAGGATTAAAGTTCTTTGCCTCTATTCTTATATAATGAGCATTAAGCTTTATTTTCGTATTTATTTATCAGCATAGTGGATAAAGAAAGATAAATTTATACATTTAAATAATGGCCAGCAGAGTTAAAGGTTGAGGTCAACTACTTAGAATATAGACAGTACCATACAGTAAATTCAGTATTTGTACAAAATATTTTTAGAATAACTTTACCTAGATGTACAAGTAGATCTTAAAGTTATTTCGAACTTAAATGATATTTGTAATGACCCTGGATATGTCTAAAGAGCTGGTCTTAGTTCGGGAGAATTCATGAGTAAATGTTTATGGTAAATGTTTAAGCACGAAATTATTGGAGATCACATGTAAACTAAATTAAAAGAAGTGAAACCAATTAGACCCCAAATTTTCTTTGATTTTTGTAACCTAGTACATCATTAACTTTAGTGTATGAACATGCATCAATAGGAAATAAACATTTAAAATGATACACCCTTTGTGATAAAACGTTACGCAGTGTTAGCTATCAACTATAAAACAACTACTGCATTTAATACATTGTAAATCTATACTGTTTTCAAAACTGATGAATCTTTAACCTCAAGTCTATAATAAATATGTACATCTGATTAGTTTAGCTGACATTTCATAATTACCATGGGAGTAGCGCAGTGTCTGAGACACCGTTTTGAATGCTGACAACATTACTCGAAGAAAGGTCTGAGTGATTCATTATGACAGCCTTCAACTATCTACTCCCATATTATGTCGGCACGACACGATAATGATTGTAAAACTGTTATTCATTCCGTCGAGGATATTAGCCTTTCGAGGAGTGACTGACTAGTGCTGTTTTCTCCTTTCCTGAGACTATTTTCCTAGAACCAACACAATGCTCTGCATGAGTAGGGGCTATGCCCTGACTGTTGGTTGATCATGAAAAAAACCAACCAGTCTGAATATGTTCCCTCTGATGAAAGCAAAGAGGAAACGAAATCCAATTTTATCATTTTTCCATTAAAACTGCAATATATTGTAACCTACATAAGCGTCAGGCAAGAGTGGGGCTGTGGCTAATGAATTTGTTGTAGTCATCTCTTACTAATCGGGAGGTGGTAATGTGCAAGAAAAAACGATTGGTTGATAACAAAAACGCGATACATTAAAAAATTAAATAACATACAATTCACATTCAGGAGACATATCGAATTGAAGTGAATGTAACAAGTTTTCATGCTTCCTACATGTGGGTTTAGATTTATAAAATTATTATTATTAATTATTTATATGCTAAATATTTGGATAGAATTTAATATTATTACCATAATGCCACCACTACAATGCCCCCCCCCGCGTACTCGTGTAATTGCCCACTTAATGACTAAAAATTCCTGAATATCCTTTAATAGCATATATTTTTCATATTTAAAGATAATAAAATATTTCTATCGTTAAATGAAAATAACAGAAAAGTTTATTGCAAATTCCGCGAAAGTTACATGGAAGGGACAAAAAGCAGAGGGAAAAAGAAAATTTCTGAAACATAACCATAGTGCCTGTGGTATTGTAAACCATCTCCGAGTATAAAATCAAATTAGGTGTAAACGAGTAAAAATCTCTAGGCAATAGCAGCTAAACAATAAAAGCATCTAAGAAGGGATTGGCAGCAGCTCCTACAGAAGTTTTCACTGCTAAAATCAATGTACGAGCGTTCGTATCCTTAGACGTGGATGATACTCAGGGATCAACATGCCAGTCTATAGAGAAATACTGTATGTCTGTGTATACATAGGAATACAAGCTACTGAAAACCAAAGAAAGAGTAGAGATAAAAAACCGCAGCAAGTATGAAAAAATAAAAAGTGTAGAAAAAATATAATGAATAATTTATTATAGTCGGCAAGCTTTTACGGCAAATTAAAGTTTTGTGGATTTTAAAATTCCAACCATTTTATGCAGCACCAGAATTTATTTCTCATGCATTCACATCAAGCTACAGTGTTGTTGAAAGAAGAAAAATCAAAAAGATAAATCGAAATATAATAAAAAAAATCAGCTTGTTGCATGTTTGCTTACATTTCCTCTAATAAAATGATTTCTGTTTCGAAAGTATAAAATTCTGGAATTTTTTTTTTTTTGTAGTTTCTGTTCATTTTACTTTATCAATTACCCATCAAATTGTAGTTTCCTATTTAAACTTTATTACATGGCTAAAGTTATAGATATTTTCATAACCATTACACTTCATCAATCTGTAAAATGAATGATAAAAACTAAATTGTTCATGTGCGATTATGAACTCTTACAACCGGAAACATTTTACTGACATTGTCTGTGAAAAATACGAGCACAATATGGACTTTTTCTTTCATTCTGAATGAATTCATAAATGCTTTTAGCAGTAACTTTAAACAGTGGAACCTTTTTGTGAGTGTAAAACAATCCCAACATATTCGAAACAGAAGGTAGTAAGGCGAATACAGACAGACATTCTAATTAGTCTTATGATTTTATTCGTCTGCCTGGCAAGTTAAAGTAAAAAAAACTTCTGGCAGTGTCAAAATCAATCCAACCTCATTACACTCGTAAGATTTCGATGTAAACCGGGATGGGTTGAGCGATTTCCCATAGTCGCTGGTTGCTTATGTTGTTTGTCCAGAATATTTTATATATTCTCTTCTATTATCGATTGACGATTACTTGAAGGGATTATCGATCACTTTCTTCTTATTCAAAACCTTAGAAGCATAAAATGGAAAAAATTTCATGCAGTAACTGAATACTTTGCATTTGGTTCGAAAGGTCAGGTTTTTTGGCAATAATATTCCCGAGATATCGGATATGGTATTTAAAATGGCTGTGAATTCGTTTGGGACATTTAGTTGTACAGCAACTCCTTTTACTAAATTGTCTATCTTAACCTTCACCCTTTAGTATAGTTAAGCTTTTCCAAATCACCGTTTAAGCACAAAGTTATACATTGGTCCTCCTCATATACCTGATTATATATTTTTTATGGCTACACAAAACAGGAGAGGCAAGACTGATGTTGACTTGGACTACAAACAAGAGCGATTTGACAGCTTATGTTTTCACATGATACTTGCGTAAGGGATTTTAGTTTCCTTCTAATGTCTTTACATCTCAACCTGTTCCATATCATAGACTGATTTGTAGCATCAAATTTGTTTTCAAAGTCTATAAATGTTATACATATGGATGTACCTCGTAATAACAAATTTTTCAGTCGAAAAATTTTGAAAAGCTCTGGAGAATTAAAGTAATGGAACAAAACTGTGTTTGGATTAGCACAAAACTTGTGCTCACACACAAATTACGTATAATCAAGATACGTCATTTATACAAATATAAGCCGAATTTAATGTTGGTCTCGATTAGTTTTAAATCAATTTTCCTTAGAGTTTACATTCGAGTACTTATCGTCTTTTCAAAAATTTATTTTCGAGTTGGAAAAAATACGTGCCATTATTTATTGATAAAGTTTTTGTCGTTTGGTTTCCGAAAAAAATATTTTAAACCAAATTTTGTATTTTCTAAGAAATCTGATTTAACAAACTGCATCCAAAGAACAAATAATTTCCAAATCATTTCTACTAGTCTTAAAAAATAAAATAAAGTAATACTTTGAAAAAAAGTTAAATTGGCAAGAAACAATACATTTGAAAGAATAATATGATCTTTTAAAACTCTGCCTTTCAGGGTATTATATTATATAAGTACATACATACATATGTATGTATATATGTACAAGCAAGTGGGATACACATCTCTTCTGTTCTTCTGACTTACAGCTTCGCATCGATTTCTGACTATTCAATTTTTCACTTCACACACAGTTGATTTATCGGCTTACATTTTTCTGCTGACACGCTAAGGGTGTCTCTTTTCAAACATAAGTATGAACGCCTGACGCCAGACGAACATGAGTAACTACGCTGTCTTGGGCAAAAATCAAGTGAAGGCAAATAAAAAGTCGAAAGTAAAAATAAAAAAAAAATTAAAAATTACTTTCTTGTAAACGATAAACTTCAAATCAAATTAACAAGCATTCGCTAGCAAATAAAGTTAATTTTTAATACTACGTAACGTACGTACATACATACATATGTATGTAAGTATGAATGTACTCGTAGGTGTGTGCAATATCAAAGTTGGGATATGAATCAATTCATCTCATTTTAATTTGTACAGAAAGGTAGAAGGACGTGAAACAATAAGATACAGAGTTCGTAAAGTATCAATACCTCTTAAATCTACCGAATATGGAAAGCTACAATACTTAGCCGGTAATTGCGTGATTTATTGGTTAAGTAGCAAAAGACTTTCAAGTCTTCAAATATTACATTTGTTGACTTACTGTAATTTGTAGTATTTTAATTGAACTTGTTTGAGTATATTAATACATCTAAAAAGTATAAAATTCCTAATCGAGGTCCTATTTATTTAAAACAAGCATTGTCCAGGATAATAGTCTAAACGGATTAAATTTTCCTTCTAAAAATTCGAATACAGAGAGAATGATAACAAATTTAAATTATTAATTAAAAAATAAATTCTGTAGTAAATATAACAATTAATATTTCTAATAGTAGGAGGATGGTGTAAAATGGCCTTAATATAGCCACAAATATTTAAAAAAAACACATACTGTACATCTATATCGAAAATCAGTTTCTCATTTGCCAATAACTCAAAAACAGTGTGATATAGAGTTATACATTTTAGCACCGTCGTTTTGATACCATGGAAATGGTACATTATTTAACACATGAGAGTCAGATTACCTTCTAAATACTTTTATTTTTATGTTACAACGTTATTTATTTTGTATACGAATTTATTATTTTATTATGTAGTTAAAAGGAAATTAATTTATTTATAAATAGAGCATCTTGGCGCATTATTAAAGTAAGAATTCCGGTTAAGGTGAACTAATACAAGTTTAGTCTCCATAAGCACTTTGATAACAGCGTATTTATTGTAATCAATTAACTTGAGAAAAGAATCCTGAAAAGCGTTAGGAATTCGAACACACTTTTATATGAAGTGACCTTTATGTTTTTTTGCTGATTTTCAACCCACAGCTATCAGACGAACCACAACAGGCATCATTAAATCTTGCTTTAATACAAATTGTACTGAGTAATGAAAATCTTTAAGAATCGTCTATTACAATGGTTGCCAGTTCTGTAACATCTCGAAAAAAAAAATTTGAAAACCCATTTCTTTCGGCAACCTCTGCTCAGTATATAGAAATATGATAAATAAAATTCAATAAATTCCTTTATTTCTGAACAAAAATGGAAACAGTGAACAGTTTTACAATCTTAGGATTTAGTAGAAGGGTGTGACAGCATGTGACAGGAGCTACATAACCGACGTTGACTACAGCCAAGGTGCAGAAAGTAATGAACTTGAAAGCCAAACAAAATTGTAAAGGAGTTTTTATATAAAAAGGTATTAAATTTAATTCCCGTCAATGTTTATAGAGGAATTCAATTCCCAAAACATTGAAATCAAGATCACTTAACGGGCAGTTAATAATAACAAATAATTGATACATTTATAATCTGTAATAATTTTGTTTGTAGGCCAAACAATGTTAACTGGTTTGGCTTAACTCAGTATACACTCAGCGGTATTTTATGATATGAAAGAAGACAACAAATAAAAATTCAATTATCATTCACAATATTCCTGCTTTATTTGTTTCACATTCAAATTTTAGCATATTTGGTATGGTTTTTATGGAACCCAAGAGTAAAATTAATAACAATTTGCCAAAATTACAAACGAACTCTAAGCCAAATCACTTGAACTGTTTTGACTATCAGTCCTTTGGAATCAGTAGATGAAATTCTTTTTTTTTATTATACTTATTCAATTTTCATTGCAAGTACTCATATTATTATAATAAAGAAGGTGGAGATGGAGTATAAAAACTTTGGTAAAAGTTTTTGTTTTCTTTGAAATTCTAATAAATATTCATCATCACCCGTGAAAGACAAAAGCAAATGGAAAATAAAAATTTACCATTTGCCAAAAAGTAGAGCAGCAATGAAGGAGAACAACAGAACAGAATATAAATAAATATTCGTGTATGAACATTTGCAAAACTTTTAAGAATCATAATAGAAAAGTTTTTTTTTTTGCTTCTATGTCCCAATTCTTTACATTTGTTCAGCTTTTTCTGGCGTTTTTGTTCTCTCGCATCAATTTACCTCGAGAGGGTGGTTTTTATTTTTACAAACATTTGTTCGGTTGTCACAGTATTTCTCCCTACTCACTTTTCATAATTTATGATTTTATTACGAAACATTTTCTGCATCAATTGAAATAAATTAAGTGGAAAATACGCATGTCACAATTGTTTTCATAAATGTGCTACTTTTTAATGCTATAAACGCATCCTTTTTAAACATTACGTAAATTGTACAATGTTCACGATGTATTCTATAGACCGAATTATAAATAAAAAGAGCAACGCAACCATTATTGTCTTTCCATTCCATGAGCCAATGCGTCAATCAATCAATGAATTGTAATCTTTTTCTCCCATAATGTGATGAAATACGAGATTAGGTTGGGTGGCCGGCTAGTTTAGTGGCTAAAGTGTTAGACTATTGAGGGTTATGCGATCGATTCCCGCAAGAAAACTTTGCTTCTTACACAATGCAAAGCATGACTAAGCCTTCAGTATAGTTCTATTGAATACAATTGAATAGAATTCTTCCATTCACCCTCACTTACACCAACAGACTCACAATCACTGAGATCAAAAAATGTATCTAAGGACGTGTAAGTAAAATTTTATAAAAATGAGATTTATATGAATATGCAAGAAAACAAGAAAATCGTCCGTTAACGAGGAGTGTCTGCTTATGGGGTATTTTCATTGCAGTCATGTTTGATAATTCATACATAAAAACTTGTGGTGCAAAGGTTTATAATTATTTATTATTTTATTATTAAATTAAATGATGTTCAATATATTATATGTAATCGATTAACACTTAAAAAATTAAAATCAATAAAATTAGTATAAAAATTTTGCTATTTAGAAACCCCAGTGTATACCGAAACCAACGAAACTCATATGAGAAACCATTTCGGCGGGTGAATAATGAACAGTTTGACTGGTACTGTAAGCAGAAACACCAGCAACATTATGGGTGTAACTGGTAATAGCAGGTCCATTGTTGTAGGAAGATGAAGGAGCAGCATATGATACAGTTTTAGTAACAGCAGGTTGACGGTAAACGATAGGAGATTCATCAGCATAAACAGCTTTGGTAACAGCTGGATCGTCATTATTATAAATTGTAGCAGAACCATAAGTTACAAGTTTGGAAATGGCAGGAGCAGCATATGATATGGCAGGAGAAGCATGAGTATAAACAGTCTTCGTAACAGCAGGAGCAGCAAAAGTCAAAGTTTTCGCCACAACTGGTATATAAACATTATTGTTAATACGAGTGTCACTCTTATGTACACTAGAGTAGGGAGTATTAACTGATTTCGAGTACGCTGACACAGTACCTTCAAATGATAGCTCAACATTTTGTTTACGGTAGGATTACCCTATTTGACAACAGTAGGAACAGCGGCATAAGTTGCGGGTGTTACAAAACCAGCATTAGCAGCAGCCAGTAGAGTGCATAATGTAATGAATTTATAAACCATTTTGTCGAATTGTTTGCAATATATACATGCGAAGTTTATAAATTAAATACTGATTGTTATAGATTACTGAATAATTGTTCGTGAACTGATACAGATTTCCAATAATTTGCACTATTTATAAAGAAAAAATTAATATTTTTATATGTATATGTATGTATATTGATTTTTATAATCTACTTTCAAAGCATACTTTATTATTTCATCTTGTGAATAAAGCAAATGATTAGATGTTTAAAATTATTATAACATAACATAATTGGCCATTACAACCCTTCAGCCAGGATTACGACCTAGCTTCTCACACCACTTATGTTGTGTGCGTTAATTTTATACAAGAGTGGCGGGATCTACAGGTTCAAGTCGACTCCGAACGACAGATTTTTGAGAAGCTTTTCATGGCAATTTTAATTATAAATATACAAAGAAATACTTTTTGTATTTTGTTTTGATGTCTCGCCTGAGGCTCGAACCCTGGCTTTACTTCACGAACCCTAACTTTAAGCCAACACACTACCTACTAGACTACGGCGACTTCGCGCTTACGACCCTTTTTTCCAATTTTTTCATAGAAAATACTTAATGTAGGCAAATATATACTTGCGGAGAATCCTTAAAATATATTATTATTTTAAATAAAGTTTGAATTATATGAATTTTGGATAGTTTCATTTCTCCTGACACTCAAAGTTAGTAGTACAGAATGTAATTTTGTTCTAAAATTCTTTTTCATATGTAATTCGACTTACGACTTAATCGTCTTATGACCGATGACCAGGAAACTATCTCGGTCGTAAGTCGGGGAACATCTGTAAATCCAAATTTTGTGATAAATGGAGAATTAGATTCAATATTTGTAATAACTAAACATTTTCCAAATTTCGTATCTGAAGAAGATATGCAAAATATTGATAAAGAATTTCGAAAACTTAAATTATTAGGTTTCAATAGTATAATCAATAACAGTGAAATGGATTTCTTAAGTTTTTGGAAACAAATTTGTGCAATGAAAACTATCGATAAAAATTTTTTATTACCAAAACTAGCAGATTGCACTCGGCGTTGCGCGGGTTATAAAAATAACAATAAATAAAGACCGGCTTCTTAAAAAATGCAATTTTTCAAATTATTCGGAAACCGGTTTATTAAACAATTCAGTTTTTTGAATACTCTAAGTTCCAAATATAAATGCATGCAATTTGCTCGTTTTTCGCCCCTTTCCACCTTTTTGGACCCCTTTTGGTTCAACTTTAGAAACGGAACACCTCCAATAGCTATTTGGGAAACACATAAATTACAGCATTTATGCATTAAAGTATTAATTTTTGCCCATTTTTTCTCCCTTTGTTCCATTTTGTCTCCCGTTGTGGTCATAATTTTGAAAAGATTTGTAGCCTATAACCTGCACCGATAACAACTCGATCTATATCCCAAATTTCAAGAAAATCGATATTGATGTTCAGGCGTGATTAGCTAACAAACAAACAAAAAAACAGACTTACAGGAAGATTTATAATATATATTAGGATATTATGATTAGAATTGTCAATTTTTATCCAAAAATTATAACTCTACCACATTCGTTCACCAATGTGGAAAGGATATTTAGTCAGGTAAATATCAATAAAACTAAACAAAGAAATCGTTTAGACAATATCACAATTGATGAAATTCCGCATAATAAAAGGTACTTAAAATTAAACAAAACAAATTGTTTTAATACATTAATAAAACCTAATCTAAACATTTTTCTAATTTTACAGGAGAAGCAGAAAAGTTATAAAATAACAAGTACTTCATATGCAGAAACATTTTGATTTATTGATATAAAAACGATATATTTGGCCGCAAAAATCCATAAATTGTTAGGGATATGTTAGATAACCTCACGAGGCATAATCAATCAAAAACTCGATTTTGGTTTTTTTTTTATGATAAGTAGTTTTGGATTTTCGACGACAATAAGTATTAACTTAGAATAAATTTCTTCGAATAAAACAGACATTTTACCAAAAAGAAAGATATTTTTGTTTTTCCGATTTCTTGACGATTTCGAAAATATTTTGCCGATTTTTCATCTAGTTTTGACGATTTTATACTAAATTTATCTGGCAACAGTGGTGACATGCAAAATTCCAGTGATATCTACAGCTTTACAGCTTTTTATCTCTCTCTCCCTCTCTCTGTCCTCTCTCTCGCTCCATCTCTCTCTCTCTCCTCTCTCTCCCTCCATCTCTCCTTCCCCTTCTCACCCTCTCTTTCTATCTCCCTCTCTCTCACTCCCTCTCACCCCCCTCTCTCTTTCTCTCCAGTGTTGCCACCAACAGGTTTATGATTTACACACAACTGGCCTCGAAATTACATTATGAAAAAAAATTACACACAAAATTCTATTTTTACTAATATTGCATACATATATTATGTATACATTAAAATTATATTTCCATACACATACATAGATACATAATTGGTCATTACAACCCTTCAGCCAGGATTACGACCTAGCTTCTCACACCACTACTGTTGGGTGCGTTAATTTTATAAATGAGTGGCGGGACCTACAGTTTAAAGCCGACTCCGAACGACAGATTTTTGAGAAGCTTTTCATGGCAATTTGATTTAAACTCTCAGAGTTTTTGCCAGAAATCTGCTGAGAGAGGAAGTCGCCGAAGAAATCTTTTCATATTTTCGTTTTGATTTCTAACCTGTGGTTTGAACACACTACCTACTAGACTATAACGACTAAACATTAGCCTTACATGTATTTAAATTGGAAAGAGAAGGATGTAGGTGTTTATTTTTGTAACCTAGAAACAAAATTGGAAGAAGTTCAGATTTTATTTCGGTGAAGAGAGTTCTGTAATTCCTGTTTTTATGGTTGCATTTGCAAAATTTCCACTCGTAGGCGGCGAAAGGCCTGTAACTATGTGCGTATTTAATACATTATATTGTCCTTCATACGTGAATCCTTTAATGATTTTTGCCAAATATTCAAACTGTTGTTACAGTTACCAAAACCATAATGTAACGAGAAACAAAAAGTAACAACATGACCTGCAATGTCTATGTGTCTAAAACAAATAATCTCTATGGAGCCATGTAAATTTGATTTATGACTTATTATGTGTCTTATGTCCTCTCATAATTTAATTACAGGCTTTAAATGGAAAGAAAAAAGACTAGCACATATATATGTGCATGCGTAATCGTAGACATACTATACCATGCATGCTGTGTTAAATCTTTTTTTTCTAAACATTTTTATGTCTGTTAAAATTGTAATTTTCATAAAAACATTGCAAATAGAATTTCGAAATATTTCCTATTGAATTATAAAGTATATTTGCAATTAGAAAAGGGTTTGATGTCAAAACTTGTCATAATTGTTTTAAAAGTTAATAGAATAATTAAATACCTCAAAAAAGACGGAAGCATTTTCATTTCATTCTACAAGATTTTAAAAAATATTTATTTTTTAATTGTTTAGAATATTCATTTTTTTTACATTAGTATTTATGTTGTTATATTTGTATATCCAAACAATAACAAATAAAATAAATCCTGTACAAAATACCAAACTTAGAAACGCGATTTCGACACTATTTTTTGCAATTAAAAACATTTGCAAGGAATTAGTAAAGTAATGCAGCGGCCATTTAGACAATATATTATTGATATCATTCGACGAAGCCTAAATGAGATAATAAAAGTTATTGAGAACAAGAATACATATTCTGTGCGGAGGGAGAATAAAATCAATGACATTTGGTTCAAAAATAAATGTTATGAAATTATCTACCACATCATACAAATACAATTTTATTCCTACAATAAGTGGTAGTCTTCACAAAGGGTAGACTTCGAATTAAAATTTATCGGTATATTTATCGGTATAATCTATAGAATGGAGTAAGCGTATCATCGATATTCAGCAAGCATAAGTTCGATTTATCTACCTAATGACGGAGTACAGAGACTTCTGTACAACGGAAACATTACACAACCGAGATTGGAGTAAGATCAGGATGCTCTGTTTTGCTTCAACTGTTTAACACTGTATTGGACGATATGATGAGCCAAATCCATTCATAGAGAAGAAGAAATACGTAGAGTCTTCCCTCCATCTCAAAGATATGCAATTTAAATTAAATGCGTTTTCTTCATTTAAATCTTCTTTAAATCTTCTTTTAAATCTTTTAACCTAAGATTGTCTTCTGTTATGTGCAGTAAAAAGATTTTCTTTAGTATTTAATAGCAATTATGTTGCAACAATAGTTTCTAAATCACAACAGTTTTGGTATTTAAATGCTCTTAAAACTCATATTATCTGAACAGAAAAACTTCTCAAACACAAGTGTCATAAATATGAATGACATGTCCTCCTTGGTGTTTTGAACCACATATTCATGTGTATGATTTCTTCATACATTTAACGTATGTATTGTAATGCATGTGCGTAAATCGTTCGTGTGTGGCTGTGTGAGGTAATAAATGAATGCATGTCCGAATAATTTTTGCTGCTGCTGGTGTTTTTCAAGCAATTGTTACTGTTTTTGAGAAGGAAAATTCTAATGAATTATTGAGTAATTGTCACATCTGGAACTGTGTGAGTGTGTGCGAGAGAACGAGAGAGGTAGAGAGGGAGTGAGCGTTTATACAAGTTTCTACTTGTTTTTGTTGCACCAGTCATGTTAGAATCATTTTTATAGGATTGTAGGAACATTAGAGGTTTTTTTTATTAGGGTCGTTCATTTCCGTCCAACCAAGAGCCTCTTACAAAAGGGAACCAAACCTTTTGAATGACTTTGATAATCCTAATTCTGAACCACACAAATATAGGAGTACATCCATACAAGCATACTAGTAAACATGCGTACCATTCCATGTGCATTTTAGTATGAGGCATATTGCAGAGAATGCATTTTAAATTCAACAAAAAATTTGTCTTATTGTTGGTGTCAGCTAATTTGATTTATTTTCCACTTGAATAGTTTGAGTTTATAGGCTCCAATTTTCGTATTTGCAAGTATTAGTCACTAGGGAAATTACACGAGATGTTTTCCAACATGTTTTTTTTTTCTTACAAATTGTCTATTTGGAAATTAAGTTGAAATTCTTTTAATTAAAACAATGTTTATATATTGTGTGGTAAGTAATGTTGATTTCAATGAAATATTAAACCAGTAGGAAAGATGCAGTCAGTCAAGTTTGATTATATGGAACTTTTTAATAATAAACAAATTTCTTATATAACAAATTATTAAAGACAGTAGTGCTAAAATGCCTGTAAGCTCAGTACAAAAAAAAAACAAAATTACCAAAATTTCTATCCAGAATTTTTAAATATTCCAAACTTGTGAAAACAGTTTTGCCAAGAAATGCGTCTATGTTTTGTTCCGATTATTATTTACCGACCTTAAGTGACTCACTTTTAAATATTCTTAAAACATTTGTTTAAAACAATATTTAAGTACTTAATTCTTGTTATGTAAATCTGATGTTATTTCCATTCTTGTCAGTAAAAATTTTACAAAATGAAATAATTTCAATGTCTACAAAAACAAAATGTATAATACTATACAGTTACTTTCACAACTGTTTACAAAACTGAACCGAAGTACTATGGCTTGTTGTCGATCGTCGAATCTTAATCCAACAAAAAATTTATAAAACGTACTAGAAAAGAAAACAATAATAAGAAGTTTAATTCTATAATATATGGAAGAGCTTTGGGTAGCTGTAACTGAAGAATGAGTAAAAATTGTTACGTCTGTTTTAAAAAATTTAAAGAACAGTGTGCCAAAAAGTCTTTAACACAAAAGGTGACCACTTTAAAGACTAAAATTCTGTTAGAAAATCTTCACGACATTATTAAAGTAATAATCTTTATTATCAAGTAAGAAATATAATTCATTAAGAATAAATAATTGTTATTAATAAAATCGTGCTATGTAATAGTATTATAGTTTTTAGAACAGTTGTGGAATTCACTGTATATACGGTAGACATAAATCAACATAAATCTAAATTAAAAATATATATAAAAACTAATATCTGTTGAAATCAAATAAAAATTTTATTGAAAAATTCCTAGTAGTAATAATAAAATAAAAAGAAAAATTGCTTATAATAATTAAATACTCTAATATAATTTTAATGAATTATTTATCCCAAAATGCCAATTTATAATTGAGCACGACAATGCTACAATTCACACAAGTTTTTGCAGAAAAAATTGATTTAAATCAAAAAATAATGACGTAATGTATACACAGAGAGATATGATTTAGTGCAAGGATAGATGCCAAACCTGTCGTCACTTGTAGTGCTCGTAAAACTTGATTAATAAAAATAGAACAAAGCAATGCAACAACAAAGAGATCGATCCTAAAAAAACAAAACCAAAAGGATCAAATCAAATGTGAAATAGACTGCCTTCGGAAAAACGGAAAAATTATGCAACTTGATTAAAATTTTCCAAAACTTATGGAACTGCAATTGAATAGTCCGTTATCATACATCATTAAAGTATTTAAGACAATGTGTTATCACGTGACTCCATAATCCGTTAATAGCATAAAAACGAAAGACAAATTTAAAGAAATTAGTATATCGGCATTATTACGATACGATGATTACATTAATAATCGTTTGAAATAAGTTAAAACTCGTATGACGAAAATGTTTATTTTTCCCATATGCTGACGATATTACCATCGTTAATTACAATATTGGAAAACTTTAAACCCAGTAGTTGTCCACACGATTAGGAACAAACAAAAACAAAAAGTATAATTTTATTTTGAGTAGTAGATATTTCAGGCTCTCGAAAAAAACTAAAAGTGCAATTGTATTGAAAACATTTGAATTTTTTATTCTGAATGAATTTTACTATACAACTACAAACAAATCAGTTAATTCTATATATATAACGTATGTATGTAGGTATAATTGGATTTGTAACTAGAAATACAAGCCAATTCCATTCAGACGCATGTATTTGATTGCTTTATGTTCTTAGATTTATAATGTGAAAAATAGAAAAAAAAATCACATAGAAGAAGTGCTAAATAGAAGAAAGAAACAGTGGTGTCAGTGGAAAATATATTATGGAAAATGTAAAAATAACTGTTTATAAAGTTGTTAAAATAAAACCCCAGCACTCTGTAGATTTAACTTTAGTTGTAGAACTGAAGTGTTATTAAGTTCAGGATTTATGCGCCCGAAGAGTTAAAACTTCTTTTTATTCTTTCAGTTCTCCGATTCAGATTGTTGGTGGCGATTTTTACTTTTTCCCTAGTTGCCAACGCTGTTTGCGCAATGAAAAAAAATAAAATAAAATAAAAATGTTAAAGATGATTGTGTTTCTTAACTGTCTGAAACATTTGCACTTGATGGATGTTGTGCAATTAAAGTTAAAAATTTACTACCACATGCAATTGTATGGGAACCTCTTGGTCATTTTGACTTGCAGTTATTTTTATAGTTCTCATACTGAACATGATTTTGTTATTTTTCTTTGTGTAAATGAAATACTTTCATGACAAATAAATTAAATTGTTCAGTTAAATTTGGTAATGTCATCATTATTAAAGAAATGTTATTTATTATGGTATAAATCAAATTAACGTTGCTTCTTTTAACAATGTTGAAACGTACGATAATCTACCATTCCGTACTGGTAGTGTTCTATTTATCTATAATTTACAATTATTATAAATATTAACAATATCTTCATTGTACTTCATTTAATCGTAGCCGTATTACCAACTAATCATTAGAATAGACCATGTGAGGCACCTCAAAAATAGAGCTTTTCATTTAGCTTTTTACGTGGGGTAACAACATTATGCGTTGTTATGAGTTAGCATAACATTCAAGGAGTATTGAGCGTGGATGGGGTTTTGTTGGAGTCTTGACCGTTTCATTGTTTGGTAGTCATTGATTAACTTAAATAGTAGAAAGGCATCACCCATTTTTGGTTTTACTAATATTTATATGGATTACCTTGGTTTTCGGAATATTTATTGCCAGTGAAACTAATGCAGTATTCTAAGTGATTTTAGTCAACGGACCTATTATGTTCGCGTGATTATTGTGATATGACAGATATCATCAGGACAGTCGGGATGGCCGAGACCGTCCTAAAGTACTCAAATTATTCCACTATTACCTTAAAACACACGGATCAGTAAAGTGACAAACACGATTTTAGAAAGAACTAAGAAAAGACAGAAATTTTCGTTTCATACAGCTCGATCTACCTATATTTGAGCATTTATTTATTGATCATAGCGTATTCAACAGGTTGCTTCCTCAAACGTACTTCTAATCAGGTGTATGATCTCCTGTGGAACTGCTTTGGTTCCGACGGCGGCGTCAACTGTTTTCTTAACAACCATTTAATCATATTCGAAAACATTAAAACCTGTGCCTCTGTCATAATGGGGCTACTCGAAAGTGAGTGCCATGTATTATTCCTGTTAAATTTGGCAATTTAGACTTTCAGTAACGAAAAATAATCACAAATGCAGACTATAAAACGCATGTTATTGTTTATTAACTGCGTTTCCGACAATTTTATTCAATATTTGCAAACAAAATATTTCGAATATTATAATTCGACATCGCAAAACATTAAAACTTGGTATATAATGAATAAAAGAGAAAAACGTCGACGAAGAAAGCACAAACCTCTTATACAATAAGCGCAATGACTTAGCATAGAAGTAAAGAAAATATCTTTTGTTATTCTTTTATTTGTTTCTTTATTGAAATCAAAGTAAACAAAAAAATTTTGAAATTAAAAATTAAATTTTAATCTCTATTCATATGAAATGGCAGAAAGTAAGCACCAACAAGCACAACAGCAAACCATTCAACAGCCGTCTATCCATCCATCCATCCATCCATTCTCTGATTCATTCATTTGCTGCCTTAAAAAACTTGTTTAGACGGTAACCCACCTTTTAAGAAAAGAAAAATAAAATAAAAACGCTTTAAATGAATGAATGCGTTGGTTCATGCCAACAAGCGTGATATTCGAATATTTTATTCAGTATATAAAGTCCCTTAACATTTGTCTCTTCACATTGTATCTTTAAGATTTTTTCTTTCATTTTTTATTTTCCTGCATTCATATCATCACTACGTTGACTATGAAAGAATATCTTAGAATATTTCATTCAAACTTGCTTGTGTTTTCATCAGCTAAGCTATCCAGCTAAAAATTGTTTTTAGCATCTAATCCTTATAAAATGTTTATGCCCCGGCTATTTATATTTATTTTTAGTCCGCTTTATGTTAAAGTCCATAACGCATATACACTTGGCATTAGTTTAACGGCATTAAGTCATTCAAAAACTCCTTTAATCCTGTATCGCCCAGACAAACCATTATTTCTGTAGATTATGAAATTAATGACTCTGCTCTTAAGCGATTTTTATTCCATTCTTTTTCAACATTTGATATTTCTGAGGGAATTTAAATTTACACCATTGAGAAAGTTCTGCAAAGATCAGAGCGTATGATAACCTGAAGATACATGGTTCGGGCTATATGGCTGATGCATCACAACTCCCACAGATTCTGTCGAGTCATCATTTTGGAACAAAACACCTTTTCTATTGGTCAATTGCAGCCATTTCTATCGAATTTCTTTTATCAGTCCCGCTTGCTTTTGTTATAGCAGTTCCTAATAACTAATACCATTATAAGCCCATCAGAGACCAAACATTCAGCGTTGTCAACTCAGTGCTTTTGGCACTGTTTTTAGTGCTTTTTAAAACTTTCGACGCGAAAATTTTCGAGTTAGTGCCTAGTGCTTTTTTAGTGCTTTTCTTTTCATGTCAGTGACACCAAATTAAAAATTAAAAACACAATATAGACTAAAAATTAGTCTATAAACTATTCTAAAAGGCAATAGATTAGACTACTGGCTAGACTAATTTTTGGTCTAATTTTTAGTCTAGTCTATAGCTAAATGTATATACTAATTCTATATATTAAGACTGTAGTTTTACATGTAAATGAAAGTTTTCATGTGTGGAATTTAACGTACATTAAACATAATTATTTTAGACGTATAAAATGTAAATGATTTTACCTTCGAAAATGTATCAACTCTTTTCCTTATTATTGCTGGAGTTAAATGAATAATTTTAATTTTGGTTTGTAAATATTTTTATTGATTATATAAAATGGTGATAAGATTAAAATAAATATTATAATGTTTTAGTGCTTTTTTGACAAAATTACGCGTTTTTGTAACGAGTTTGGTGTTTTTTAAAAATTTATAGTTGACAACGCTGCTAGGATTACCTTTCTTTGCCATCTGCATTAAGACAGCTATGGCCCCAAACACATGGGCTTTAGAAATGTGTTGATTTCGTTCCAATTTAACAATGAATATCGCACCCAAAGAACGTAATTCTTTGATCATTCCGTTTCCGCTGTAGCTTTATCCCTTACATATTCAGTAATCAAAGTTTTATGGTTTGAATGACATAAAACTGTCATTTATGGATGCGTGTGTAAAATGTTTGAGTTTCCCACATTATAAGGTAATAAAAACAAAAACACCGTCAAGTAGATCCTCTGTGTATGTAACAACGTCCTCAGTCAGCACACTTCAAACATTGTGAAATTATTTTACTGAAATCCTTATGAAATGCTCATGGCAATTTAGCCCCAATTTCTTTTATTTTCGATTTCAATATTAGTACGGGAAGTTTTTAAAAGAGAATTTTTTTGTGGCAACAAAAGCAGCCTTAGAAAAGACCACAAAATTGTTCAAACCTTTTGAAAACCTTTCTCTATTCTTTGTTTTCTTTTTTTAACAGGGTTTACTTGTGCGTATTAAAGCATTATAAATCTATTACAAATTTAAATCCACACTTTTAACAAATAAACAAATCACAGTTGATTAGACTCAATAAATCATTTACGTACCAAACTTGGAATTTATCTCAACTTCTGTTTGTAGTCTAGATAGTGTATAACTACAAATAATTTCAATCTTATTTCAATCGGACCGGTGGCTGTATTACTTTCTTAATTATTCATTTTAGACTTGCAATATTTTTACCTGAATTCTACGCATCAATTTTTTAATAAAGACGTTACAGATCAATTGGTCGTTTTAAGTAGAATTCCAAGCATTTTAAAATTTATTTACATGACAGTAATGCCTTTTGATGGACGAAATAAAGAATTTATTCTCCTATTTGAAAAGAATTATATAATCTTAAAAAAATAAATCTCTTTAAAATATTTTCTTAACAAATTTTTGTAAAAACTTATTAAAGAAAAAGACACTACGTGATTCGGCTTTTTCGTAATGATGCTTCTACAATATTACAAAAATGAATACAAATTTAGTTTCTATTCATTCCGAAATGCATTCTTAGCCGAATGAAATAAATCGAATCAGATTGAGATCCTCAAAATAATTTGAATCGACTTGGAAATTTTGTACCTTTTTTCTAAGAGAACTAGCTAAATCTTCGGTTATATTTAATGGAAATATTTATCAAGGACCTTGGGCAATTGTTCACAGTTGCAAAATTTTGTAAAATTTGACCACAATTGTAACAAACAAATTTATTTACACAATAAACAATAAAACTTTTTGAAAAAAAACCAATAGAACTTTTGTACAGTCAAACTCGTTTATAACGAACTCGGTTATAACGAATTCTTACTTACTACGTACATATTTCAATTTCCAACGTTTTAATAACTATTTTCATACAAAAAACTTCGTTTATTGCGAACTCGTTTATAACGAATTCTCGGTTAAAAGGAAGTACTTTAAATGGTCCCAGTAATTAAATTTCATACATTTTACCCTTTTTATAACGAACCCTCAAAAACAACTTTGAAGTGTGGCAATAGTCTTTACTTTTATTTAATATGGCAGCATTAAATTATAACTCAGCATCTTTAATCAGCCGCTAGATAAAAAGAATTAACACAAATTTTTTGTTTTTAATAAATGAAAAAAATTCTTTGTATTTTATATTTTCTTCTATGACTTCAGCCCGTTTATTACGAAATTTGCCTATAACGAACTATTTTTTCTGGTCCCACGGAGTTCGTTACAATCGGGTTTGACTGTAATATGAGAATATGGTACATTTGTAGGGTAATTCAATGAATTTCATGCAGCGAAATAGTTTAACGAGCGTATTGTGTTGGAAGTATAAAAATACGTAAGAAGAGAAGAGAAAGTAAATAAATTTTCCAAATTTTCCACAGTATTGATAGAGCATCTCACGTCCATTTAATTCGCAAACGTTTATGTATTCGTATTATGCAATAATTTAATATTTTGTTAAACTAATTTCCTACAACAAAAATCAATAGACCCAATTTTATTAATAATTTTATCATTGTAATAAACTTGACAATTTACATACTTCCCCTTCTAATAAATTTGTGTTTTTTTTTTGCTTTTTTTTTATTTCATTCTCAAGCATTTCAATACTTAGAAGCCTCAATCATTAAGAAAACCACACAAATTATCAGACTCCTTCCCACTAATGTATTCATTCCTTTATCCCTCCCCTCTTGACTTCTTAACATTCGTACCACAGAGTTATTTGTGGCAGCACCCACTACATTGTAAGTCTCCGTCTTTATTGTATATTGCATGTGTAGTGAAAATTGGGTGGCAAATAGGCGTGTACATAAAAAATATTGATGTTTACATGTCTCTAAGTCACAAAGTGTTTTGTTGATGTTGTTATTTTTGTGGTGTTGGTCTAATACAAGAAATAGTAAGTAAATGTACAAAAAAATAAAAAAGTATGAAAAAAAAATAAAAAAACAAATAAAGAAATATCACAAATTACCATCATTACTACCATTATCATTGACATTACCAGCATTATGTGATGATAGTAAAATGGAAGACAACAAAGTAAACAACAACAACAACAAAATATCTTTAGGAAAAAGGTCTTTTCGTCGTTTCGTTCTTATTTACTTTTATGACATCAACAGATGTCGTTGACAGATTATTAGAGAATTATTATGCCATGAGATATAATTTCTCTTTGAATGTCTACAAGGTCCTATAAAATGTAGGTATAGCTAAGTATATGTGTACACACAATTTGAACACATACAAAAGACATTTTTATGTATGTATGTTTGTATATGAACTACTTACAAGAAAACATGTTGAGAAAACATTTAAAGTGTACATTTAATCTTTCCTTAATGTTTTAAACTATTTTGAAGACAAGACATCTCTTTTAATTATTTCAGTTCTATGAAAACAATCGACTCTTCTTCTTCCATTACCTACGGATGGATGGAAAACACATATTTTTATTACTAATGTCATCGGATACCTACACCCTAGTGGATGATACAGCAACTATTTACAAACTTTGATCTGTGCTAATGAAAAAGTTGCAGATCTAGTAAGGGAACATCTTTGAACTCTGTCACAAATACGGCGATAATTTAGCATTTATTAATACATAAAATAAATATATTTACTGGTTGGAGTTGGTAGTTAATTAAAAGGGGCCCTTAAGGTTCCAATCCTATACAGGACCTCTGGCCATGCCGGTATTTTTTTATCATGTTGGAAGATTTCTACCGCAACGCCAATCCTTCAAAAGGGATAATAATACTATAAACTACCGCCCATAGCAATAGCTTGTGCTCCGCACTCTGAACTGTTTTAGATGGTCTAATAACATGATAAAATTCTCGTAATTTCGTTCTACCGATAGCCTGTTGGAGTTACTCTCAGGAAGGACAAAGTATTAGAGGTGTGGTATAAATACTAGATCCACTAGATCTGCTATACTGGCTACATTTGTTTACCGTTCTCCCATGTAAATCAAAAGCATAAATGAAGATCTCAAATGGCGTAAGTCTTCTTTGGCATACAAAAATTTGTAATAATAGAAGTATAAGCTCCTTTTATATTTATTTTTTTGTCTTCAATTTTACTGCTACTCTTATAATTGTTCCAGCTAATGCAATGTTTTTTAGTTTTCTGTATTTTCTTTCAAGCCTTTAAATATGTCTCTACTCTTTAATTGATCTTACATTTGATAACTCACAAAAGACCCTCTTTTCAGGATTAAATTGAGTGACCACTTCCAGTGACTCCGTAGGTTTATAAATATTTGTAGTATAATTCAGGATTTTAAATTTACTTCTTTACTTTAAACACAAATTAAATTATTTCTGATTATTGCTTTTTCTTACTATTATATATACTATTACTATTATATATATCCTATATCATTAGCACTATTCTGTTTTTAATAACTTTGTGTTCACCTTATTTAATTATTTTCCTTTAACAGAGTTGTTTTCACATCCACACTGATCCACGATCGAACTTAAACTCGTTCAATTCTGAACTAAACGTATTTAAATGGAACTTTTCGCCAGTTTTACTCAATTGTTGCAAAACAAGAAGGGCATCTATTGTATTAAACTGCGACCTATAGGGTGCAACAAATCAAATAATTAAACGTCACAAGCAGTTACAGACTATACAAACGCTACAAAATTTCTATCACTATGGAAAGAAAAAGTTAAGAAATATAGTGACATGACTTAAGAAACATAGTGACAATTTTAAATTAAATTTTGCTTAAGAATGTTGATAAATGTTTACTGCCAGGCTATCCAATTCTTTTGCGTATATTTGCGATATTGATTCTGTTTAGAATCGAATCATTTTCCTTAACGTTATTATTAAAACTTTGACTTTTATTAGACTTTACCAGAAAAAACAAATTATCGACATCAATTTAAATCGCACCATAAAAGCTTTGGTAGACTAACTGATGAGTGCAATTAAAGGTATCAATTGCACAATACCTGCTACGGAAGTTTCTTTCATTTTCTTTACAAAATAATAACAAAGGCATCACGTAATTTTATTATTTTTCATTTAAAACGCCTTCGTTTATATCAACATTAATTTCCATTGTTTTTTCAGTGGGTTTTCTTTTGATTCTTTATGTGCGCTTCATGTCATGCATTAATTCGCTTTGAATTATTCTTCAAGCAGAAATAAAAATAATTTCCTTTTCAATGTCATTCTTTTCATCCATTTATCTTTCAATTTTTTACCTTGTCTATGGCGGTTAAAAAAAATATAAAATTTCTTTTTCCTTTTTCCTTCACTATTCATTTTAGTTCTCCATCTAAGTGAAACTGATGGAAAATTTAAAATAACAAAATTAGTGAAAGGATCAACGCCTTGATACACCACAGAGTTTTTTCCAGGTTTTCTTTTTTTTTTTGTTAAGGAGCATAAGGATATTAAATGTTTATAATTTAAACCTTCAAGTTCAATAAGAAAAGCCATTCAGAAAATAGAATGATATCATTTGATATCGTTTATTTATTTAAAATTTCTAGAATGTGATAGCTAAAAATGAATTATTTTAGAATCTGCTACGCAACACCGTATCTGCCTTCTGCTAATCTGAAAAGTACAACAATTAACTTATGAATAAAAATGACAGGTAATTTGATCACATTATTCTTCCTCGAGTCAAGACAATTAAGCAATCTTCATACTCGTTTGTATTTCATGTGAAGAATATGTATTATTCTGATTTTTATTTTTTTTATAACTTTTTTCATAGTTTAGTTAGTCAGACGAGCACACTCCATATCCACACTTAATAGAGGGATTGGTTGTGGATTTTGACTTTATGGGTGTCAAGGAGAGCTCTTGTATTACAGGTTATTAACTGCGAGTTGCTTTGAGATCATACATGATGCGATATACTGCCTTTGAGTAGACACATTATATTGCTCTTACAGTACGGATCCTACTGATATATCTGCACAAGATGGATTTCCTACTTATTTAAACTTCGCAGCTATTGATATTGGTGGGTACTTACACTCCCGCCGGATATATTTTAATAGAGAAGTGCGTCAACATTTGTTCTATATACTGACCCCAGCTTGACGCTGATATAGTTTATGATAATTCGTTTCTTTTAAACACACCCTACAATTTGCAAGGGTATTTTCCGGTTTCACAAAAAAAAATCAGTTTCTTTTCGAGTGGTGTTTATATCTGACGATCCATTGCTGTGCAGAATTAAGCTTTTATATTTTTCAATTTTTGTTTTGTTCATTAATTGGTTTTTCACTTTTGTTTTGTTAACATCCGATGGGATGCAATCTAATTTGTTTAAAAGAAAAAAGATCAGAAATTTGTGTAATAATTTTCTAAGTGCTTTGCGTAAAAAATTTGTATAATAGTTTTGAAATTGTAAACTTATAAGGTTCTAACTTAATGATAATTTTGGAAACAAAAATAAAACAACAAACTAAATGTTAATTATCTGCAAAATTTAAATGAGAAACAAAAAAAAACTAACAAGAAAGTGGTGTTATTTGATTGGAAAATTAAACTTTAATTAACATACAAACTTTTTAAATTATAACACGTTTAAATTATAGCAAAACCTTATAAAAAAAAACACTTTTATTTTCAATTTCATTCCCATGACAATGCATTTGATATCTAAAGTACATACATGCAACAAAAAGTATAATATCGCGTAATGTCAAAGAGAACCAAAAAGTTACTTTAACAAATTATGACAAGGATTTAAAGGATAGTAGATATTAATTATGCTGCTAATTATGCAAGAATATTTTGTAAAACAATAATTTAAATACATATACATATTTATGTACACACATTCGTACTCATGACGCAGACGTACGGAACAAATTCTACAAGTGCCAGCCATTGTGTACTTTCCATATCGTTTGTAATTCTCTTGCAAATAAATTAATTGTCACATTCAATACATTTTGACGTAAAGTGCACAAAAAAGTACACATTTACAACACACATACAATCGAAAAAAATATTTCTATTAAAAGCAAATAAACCATACGCCTCCGGGTATATCAGAAATCATAAACAAAGTTTACCTGTGCAGTAGATAATAAACAGGAGTGAAAATGTATGTACATACATATATGCACTAGCCACAAAGTAGTAGTGTATTTAGTTTTGCACATACATACTTACAAAACAAACAGAATATATTGACACGGAAGAGTACATATTTCTAAAACTAAGGCGCATCATAGTTTATCATAAAGTCTAAGTGACTTTCAATGCAGTTTCCAATGAAAATAGAGTTTATGTTTAGTGAACTACGTAAGTAATGTAAAAAAAAAGATTTAAATAAAATCTAATTACGGTTTCTGCAAGCATTAAGAACCGTTCAATTAACGTTTTATACCTTCCCTAGGCTGTGTAAACAAGAACTTTCGTAAATAATGTTTTACTTTTGAAAATGTTAAAATCTATAGTTTTTACAGCGATTATGAAGGACCAAAAAATGCCATGCGAATCGTAAGGAGTCACCATTACCCCTTTTGACAATTATATCCTTCCAAATTTCTCTGCTCACTTCAAACTACCAGTCATTAACCCAATTTGAAGAACGGAAAGTATATACTTATAAAAGAGAAATACTGTTTTTACTCAGTTCCTTTGCAAAGCTAACCAGTTTACACCATTATCCCAATACGTCCAGATCATTGGGTGCCCTAGTCTTCTAGAGTGCCGTGTATTGGATTATTAGCGGGATTGTCGTGGGTCTGATTCTCACCAGGGACCCTGAGCTGTTACATTACACCTAGCATAAGGCCGACGTTACGCAGTTCTTAGTAATTACATATAATTTGTAGTTATATTGTAATTAATAAATCAGCAAGATTTTCTTAAATAAAAAATATAATTAAATAAAATAACTTCAGGTTTATTCATGAATATCCTAAAGATTATGTAGCAGAAATTAATAATAAGTTTAGTTTGTAATATTAAATAAAAAGACGATAAATATCAGGATATCATTTTGTTCGCAGACGCCCGTTAATACACATTCAGTCACTATTAATTAAATTATTTACGTAAACAATGTAATAATTATTTGTATATGTAATTAAGTAAGCAAGAATATACAGTATTGGACAAAACTCAAGCACTAAAGCATCTGCATAATTGCAGATATGCTGCAGGGATACACAACAAAATATTAAATATTTTAAATTCTTTTTTAATTTAATTGAATATGTGCTATTGTTTTATAGCGCAAGAAAAACGAATATTATTAATTTTTAATTAATATTTTTGTGTTTAATGAAGAAGGTTTTTTTTTTAATTTTAGTGACCGAATACTATAAATACTTAATAAATCATTAACATAAACTTAAATACATCAGATATTTACAATTTTATGGAACTACATTCTAGCAAACACAGTTTCGTGCTTTAGTTTTGTCCGATACTATATCTACATACGTATGTATGCCATGTACTTACAATTGAATATAAAAATATCGTAATTATAAACATATAAAAATTTATGCAAGCAAACATGACTTATGGTAATTAAATACTACTTTGTATACGATATCAAAAGCAAATATCCATCACCACCATTAATACCAAATTACCACCCCTTTATGCCACCTAAATTATATAAAAACCCTCAATTTTCAGCTAATCTTAAATTTATTTAATTGATAACAATAAATTAATGTAATTTTATTGACTTCAAATAGTTATCGATTACTAAATACCTTCAATACGTGTTTTATTTTGTATTAATTATTAAAGTATGAATCCGCGGTGAAATTATTTGCAGCTGCGAAGCCTTTAACGACAACGCAAGTTTGCCGAATGACATCCAACTTCTAACTAACAACATGTACAGCAAATTTGTTCAGTAAACCCCCGCCTTTTACTAAAACTCATAAGTTCAGCAGGAGTGACTTACTAAACAAGAGCTCCAGAATACAAACCTTAGCTTTGACCTTCTAAAATCTAATTTTGGTAAGTTCTGTTGAATCAATGTAATTGAACTTCCTAATATTATTAATAACGTTTTACCTATATATAGTAAGACCTCGCTTAACGCTACCCCTAAATCGCACACTGTATTGATACTTGTTGTATACGTATGCAAATGAAACGGCCATGCACTATCCAAAAGCGGTGCACCATATAGCGACGGTGTTTACTATGAATCTTTTTCAACATTCTTTTGTTAATCTGTCCAGAATAGAGATTCCAACTATATTGTCCCCGTTAAGCGGGGTCTTACTGTATCATATTTTAGATCAAATTTAAGTGTAACTAGTAATTAAAATAATTAAGAGAAACTTCTTTTGACATGTTTAGAGTGTAAGGCAGAAAATATAACCAAGTCTTGTGGTCAGCCCTCTGTTTATGAGCAATTTTAACATTGCGTGGTCGTTTCCTCTTGTTTTGTCAGCTGAGGCATCTGTCGATCTAAGAAACCCAACGAAGGGTAGAGGTTCTCCTCAAAGAGGACAATAGAAACCTTTATTTGTAAAACTGTACTGAAAAAAATAACATAAAAGTTATAAAAAACAAACTGGGCATATACGAAAACTCTCACGCGCTCTATCAACACTCACTGAACGAAGAAGTGCCCCCAGAGCTACTGTGCGCCAAGGCTGTAACTTATCAATGCCTTTTTCCATCGCGGTACTATGAGGAGTGATTTTGAGGATGTTCTATCAGCTCCTATTCATTTTTTCTATATCTTGTTTCGTTGCGAAATTACACGTGATGAACTTTTTGTAAAGGTGCTGTTTGAAATGAAATAATGTCACACACTTTAAATCACTTCTCAGGTCCATTTAAGAAAACGACAATTAAAAAAACTGTACTCCTTATAGTGACTATCTGTAGAGAAAGCCTAATTCTTGAAAATGTTTAACCAATATGGTTTTTTTTTAATGCAAGTATTTGCTAGAAACAACAATTTAAACGGAGAACAATGGGACATACTAAAAAAGTAGAGGAAAAACGTGTTAAAGTACTAGAAAACCACAAACAACCTGTCTATAAAAGTGCCCATACAAACAAATAACAACAAAAACGATAAGTGGGAAACAAATAAAACATGAACAACAACAAATAAGCTGAAAAAATAACCTAAAAAATGTTAAAAGCAGGATATGAATGAGTGAATTGTAGCGAAGTGGAACAGAAGCAAAAGTGCTCATTAGTGGAACACCCCGAGAGACAAGTAAATTGCTGGAAAAACGTTAGAAAATTGTCGAGGTCGCTAATAAGCAGAAAAATAACAAAAACCATCAAACCAGCTATTATATACTAGTATAACAATAACAAAAAACATAAAGTCCTTTAATCATGTACATGTGTTGGTTTGTCTATGTGGAAGAAAATATATTACCCCCAGCAGGATAAAAACAACACAACTCAAGTACAGGTAACGCTTTTTAATGGAGTTGAAAATTTTCTATTTACGTGAATAAAATATTTAAGAAATTAGATACAAAACATATTGCAAGCTATGCAAAAAGAACGAAAAAGATGAATAATTACTCTAGGTCCATAGATTGGTCGGAATACTTTTGAAAATATAAAACCTTTCTCCTACGCCAAAACACTGACAAATTATGGACATTATCTAATCGAATGTTTCTTTAAAAATTTTAAAATTTGTTTGGAAAAAATTTGTTTGTTTGTAAAGATGAACAGCCGGATTGAAATGCTTTCCCCATCATTTTTAAAATCTATGCTGCTGAAGGTGGCGGCGCTGGTCGCAGGTGTTTGTAGGTGCTGTCACGTCAAATTGTACCACTGCGATTTTCTGTGAAAAGTAAAAGATGTTTGGAACTTATGTAGAGAAGTGAAAGCTAAGCCTATGATATCCCACAAATTTACTTTTACTATGATCAGATCTCATTCGCGCAATATCTTTTTCAGCTACTTCAATAGTTATCGAATTAAAAATTCAAAACAAAAAATATTGATACCGAATAGCGTGTTAGAATTCTTAAATGACATTATTATGATGAACTTATTTAAACTTAACTGGCCACAAAATTCAAATTTAAATACTTCTATTAATAGTGAAATTATTGCGCTATTATTAACCGTTCGTAACCGTTATATTAAAAAGAGCTGATGGTAAGAGAATATTAAAGGTACATAGTCTATCCAGGTAAAGATGGACTTACATCGCTAATCCAGGCGGTTACTTTTATGATACAAAGAAACTGTAACTGTAATTACATATGTGTAACGTCAAACCGTGCTTCAAGAGGAAAAAGTGTTGACATCCATAAAAACAACATGAAGCCTTTGGGGCACCATGTGATACCACATAAACACCTCCAATGACGTGATGGAAAAAAGGTAAAAAAATAAAAGAATATTCTAAAAAATTCTCGTCCCACAGATTAGGACTTACATAAGGAGTTCCTAAAGTAAGTTGACACTAATTGTAATGATAAAGACTTTGGGGAAAGTATGTTTCCATTCGTCCTTTTTTCACTTCTTTTTTAATTTCGTTTTAAATTAATGCCTTGCTTAACTTGAGAATGGAATAATAATTAAAGTCTTTTGGCCTTAATGTCCTGTGGCGTTTTTTTTTTTTTTTTTTCGTTGCAAGATTTTTCTTTTCGCTTTTGCAAAGTATTCAACTTTTATGACAGCTGAAGCCTCTCACCACTGCTACTACCACATTCAACACCATCACCATGGGTTGCCAATTTGGTTTACAAACTGTTTTTACTTGTAAATTATTTCCTTGGGCTGATTAAAGAGAAATCGTACTTTACTCATTCATTTTATAATGAATTGTAATGCAATGACGTTTGCCTTCCGAATTGAACTGTCTGGTATGGGGATGATGGCAGCTAAGATTGAAGTGTTTAAACATGTAAAATACTTGCTTTGTTCAAAGTTAAAGAAATTGCAGTTTTTATTTTTATAGTAATGCTTCATTTATTTGAGACAGTCAGATACGTAGAATAGAAATTTAGATTTTAGTATTAAACAAGACTGTTAATATCCTAAGTGTATCCAGTGTACTAGGTCCAAACATCGAATCGGACCACTACCTTGTCGCAGCCAAGTTCCGAGTGCGCATTTGCGCCTCGAGGATTGCGCGCTCTAGTGCACTGCGAAAGCTGGACGTTAAGAAGCTCCGATCACAAAGGACAGCTGAGGCGTTCTCCGCTCAACTCTCTGATAAGCTCCGTCATTCCCCATCCAATCTCAGCGACATTGGCGGATTGTGGGCCAACATCTCCCACTCCTTGCGCAATACTGCGGAAACAGTCCTTGGTTTCGAGCGCCCACCCCAACGAAATCAATGGTACGATGAGGAGTGTCGCGACGGTGCTGCAGCGAAATACGCCGCATACAGAAAAACGTTGCAGTCGGCCGCTACGCGAGCCATTGTCGAAAATTACAGAGAGTGGAGAAGGGATGAGAGACGCCTTTTCAGACGCAAGAAGAGGGAGCAGGAAAAGCGTGAGCGTGAGGAAGTCGAGATGTACAGATGTAGGAATGACGCTCGAAAATTTTATCAAAAGGTTAAGCGTCTGACCGAGGGGTATAAGCCCGGAGTGTCTTCCTGCAAGGATGAGAATGGAAACCTGGTTACAGATCCGCAAGGGGTGCTGAGGTTGTGGAGGAAACACTTCTCTACTCTGCTGCAAGGCGATGACGACATCAATACCGCCTCTAGAGATGATGTTCCGAAACCAATCGATGACGACGACGTGGAGATTCCGCCACCTAGCTATGAGGAGGTTAAAGTCGCGATTACGCGACTTAAAAACAACAAAGCGGCAGGTCCTGATGGCCTCCCCGCTGAATTGTTTAAGACCGGATATAATGAGTTGGTAGGGCGCATGCACCAGCTCATCTACAAAATATGGCTGGAGGAAAGTATGCCCAACGATTGGAACCTCAGTGTCCTCTGTCCCGTCCTGAAAAAGGGAGACCCTACGATATGCGCCAACTCCCTATCGCATATAAGGTTCTTACAGGCGTATTGTGTGAACGACTGAAGCCACTCGTCAAAACACTGATTGGACCTTATCAGTGCGGCTTCAGACCTGGCAAGTCCATCATCGACCAGATCTTCACACTACGCCAAATCCTGGAAAAGACCCACGAAAATCAAGTTGACACACACCATCTTTTTGTCGATTATAAGGCTGCTTTCGATAGCCCCATAAGGGATCGTGTTTTTGCAGAATGACGTTGAGCAATTCCTGCAGCTCCGTCAAGGTAGGAATGGACCTCTTCGAACCTTTTGATACCGTGCGAGGTTTCAGACAAGGCGATCCCTTATCATGCGACCTCTTCAACTTCGTCATGGAGAGTTTTCTGCGAAAGGCGGGAGTGCATCGTAATGGCACTATTTTTCAAAAAAGTGTCCAGTTGCTTGCGTACGCTGACGACATCGACATCATAGAGCGTACCAAACGAGATGTCACTGCTGCCTTTAGTGCTATTGAACGGGAGTCTAAGAAGATGGGTTTGGCAGTAAATGAGGGCAAAACGAAATATATGTTATCGACAAGTATAGCCGTGCGGCGTATTGATTCACAAATTCCGGCCGATAACTATACTTTTGATACAGTCAAGGAATTCATATATCTTGGCTCCGCCGTTACCACCGAAAATGATGTCAGTCTGGAGATCAAGCGCAGGATTACTCTTGCCAACAGGTGCTATTATGGTCTCAATAGGCAATTGAGTAGCAGAGACCTCTCTCGCAAGCCAAAACTAATACTCTACAAGACGCTCATCATACCCGTGCTTCTTTATGGCGCAGAAGCATGGACCCTATTAAGAACTGATGCAGCTGCCTTGAGAGTATTCGAGAGAAAGGTCCTACGTAAGATCTTCGGTCCAGTGCGAGTTGGCGATGATTTTCGCATCCGATACAACAGTGAGCTGTATGAGCTCCTCAACGACATGGACGTTGTACAGCGTATTAATATCCAGCGGCTGCGCTGGCTCGGCCATGTCGTTGGAATGGAAGAGGATGCTCCGGCGGAACGAGTATTTGATGCGGGGATCTGCGGAAGTCGGCGAAGAGGACGACCTTGTATCCGTTGGAAGGACCAAATCGAGGAAGCCCTGTCATCGATTGGTGTGACCAATTGCCGTAGGCGCGCAAGAAGCAGAAGCGCCTGGAAGGATGTGTTGCGGCAGGCCGAAATCCGTTAATCGGGTTGTTATGGCCAATTAAGTAAGTAACTAAGTTAATATCCTAAGATGTGGGGAATAGAAGTCGCCATAGTCTAGTAGATAGTGTGTTGGCTTATGGTAATCACAACTCTTCTGTTGTGTTATGGTAATCACAAACCTGTCGTGTGTGTTAATTTTATACGCAAGTGGCGGGACCTACAGCTTAAAGTTGACTCCAAACGACAGAATTTTTTGTCAGAAATCTACTTTTCATATTTTCGTTTTTTGATGTCTGACCTGAAGTTTGAGCCGTAGCCTTACGTCCAATAAACCAACACACTACCTTCTAGACTACGGCTACAAATAATGCGTTCATATAACAAGAGGAGTAGAACGGTCTATAAGTTTCTAAGCGCGCTATATACGCGACCAACGCCTGCAGATATCGTTTAATTTGAATGAAATTACTCTAAACAATATTATTATTATTTATGAAAATACACTTCAAATTACTGATATACATTCTTGTTATTCTGTTCACGTAAACAGTATTGAATCAATGCAAAAACAGTATTTTATTTTCATAGCAGGCTTGCTTAAATTAATTTGCCAACACTCTAAAGTCTTCGATCTATACTGACTACACAATTTGTTCTGAGTTTAATATGAAGTGAAGTTGATACAGAGTTCCTGATATTCAATGTTCTTTTATCATTAAAATATTACAGATCTGATTATGCTAAAAATGATTCTTTCTGACGTTCACGTAAAAACTTTAGTTAATACCACCATTCAATCTAAAATACTCTGTGTTTAATATACACCTAATCCGTAGGAATATTATAATCTATTAATGTAAGGAAATAAATCAAATAAATTTCTTTGATGGCCTTTCAAAAAAAAAAAACTTATTTTGTAAATCGAATGAAAATTTACAAGTTTCTACCAAATCATGATTATCAAAAGGGAAATAACTGTATTCACTTTTACAATTACCTTAAAAGATACAAGTCTAGTAATATGCAACAAACTGTTTTGATCGCGAACCTGTTTTTCAATTCCTGTAATGTTCTACCAAAGAATTATTTGATTACAATCTAGTTTTCTATAAAAATTTATAAGCTAGATAGACAGATAGAACTCATTAATAAATGATTTCTGAACTCACATATTTAAATTGAAATGATATTAGATGCTCCTCTTGAAGTCAGCTTCTACGTCTCTCAGAGTATGAGTATTTAAAATTTCCAAGACAAAGTTTATATTTTTGATTTTTATCATTTTATTTCATTATTGGTTGAAGAAAGAATAAAACTTTTAGGCACAGATGTTTTGCGGCATTTCTGACACTTTTCTCAACTTGTTTTTAAAGACGGAGATAGAGGGAGAGAAGAGGATGAAAGTTGACAAGAGAAATAGAAAAATAAAGTTCTTACACATTGGAATGACAGTCCTATTTAGACACTACCTAAATGGAAATTTTCTAATGTTTTATGATAATTGATACTTTTTTCTGCTCTTCCCTGCACATCCCATAACTATTTAACAGCTAAAACAGAAAATTACAAACTTTAAGATAAAAGTATACCCCCTCTGTATAAAGGAATATATATGGATTTATATTCAAATATTTATGCATGCATTGAAATATGTATTGCACGTATTCTACATAATTTTCTATAATTTATGACACAAATATGTATGTAATGTATGTAATTTGTGTGTAAATATAGGCAAAAGCATTCTTTCTACAATATTAACAAGAGTGTCTTTTCAATACATATGTATATGTATGTATGTGTTGTGAAGCCCTTGTTAATATATTTGTAAATTCATGTATTAATACTTTTCATAAATTGCAACTTGTCATCAATATGGAAAGTTCTTCTTTTTTTCTTATTCTTGTTTTTAGAGTTTATAGCGACAGTATCAATATACATAAGTAAGAGTATGACTTTAAAAGGACTTTAATGTTTATTCATCGCAGTACCAATGCCAATACCATACGTTTTATATTCTTCTAATAACATTTGTTCACAAATATGTAGGGACTAACGAATTCAGGCCTTACTCTACTTGCATTCGCTTGTAATTAATACGTATTTCTTAATTTGTTTTACATACGTGGGAGACTTGACATATAGTTGACATGTGTTTAAAAATGGCAGCGTTATGAAACATATGTTTTAAAGTGTTATAATCTTACTGAATTAGTAGATTTTGAAAAACGTTTAAAAACCACCAAAGGTGAATAAACTGGCAAAAATGAGAATCATTTCAAAAAGTGTTATACTTCACAAATTAAACGAAAATGGAGTTAGCCGCTATAATACAAAGTCGCAATTCTTTTAGGAATTGTTACAAACGCTATAGTGAACAGATAATGCCACTTTTTATATTGCTGTACTCAATAAAAAAATATTCACTTTTACTTTATATTTTACATAAATTGTTTGAATATGAGCCCGTACAAGAGCCATAACAACATCTTCATTTTTATAGATTTTGTTCCTTTTTCCTTCTATTTCTTCAATGGGTGATTTCCATTTAAAGCACTCTAGTTTATTAGGATGTGAAAGCGTTTGCCACAATTTACATTTTTTTATTATTTTTATTAACATTGTACACACATACTGATAATAACGTTCAATATTCTTAAATTTTGTCTGTCCTTGAAGTAATTTTTAACACATTCATTTTGAACACTTTGACACATGTGCGCCATGTTCAGATAATGTTTCCGTTATAAAATAAATGTAAGTGATCGACTGGATGTATGAATGAATAAATTAATAAAATGTACAACATAAAAAAGCGCAAAACTGTAAACAGTAATTCATTAAATTTTATAATAACGACATTCAAAAATTTTTACAAGTATTTTCACATAAGGTTTCATAAATTTTTTTAAAAGTTTTAAACAATACAATAATAAACGTTAAAATGCTAAAGTTAATTAATTCATTTTTACAACATAAGCTAATCACGAATTACGTTTAACTCTGTTATAAAATATCAATTTGCTCTTTTTCTGAGCAGCTAAGTACTAAGTACCCTATTTGATCTAACTTCAATCGGATTGCTGATATTTCATTAACTTTTTGTATAGTGTAGTGTTATGAAATAATTAAAATTAATAAATTCATGGAGAGAACAGAAAATATCATTCATGACAATGTCGTAATAGAGCCTATAAAGCTATTCTATTAGAAATTCTATTGAAAATGTTTAGAGGTCTGCAAAGCCATTTAACCTATACCAATCGGAAGAATAAAAGTATCATCTATTCAAACTTCGCTTGACTTTCCATATAAAACCCTGTATGTTATCTTTCCAGTCACAAAACTATTTTTTAATAATATTTTATAAAAAAATTGAAGAAAAACTCTCTTTTACAGGCAAAATATTCAATCATGAGAAAAAAGAAGCATGAAGAAAATCATATGTATATCATTTGGTGATCACCGTTTTTTAACTTTTTTTTATTACAAAATTGAAATAGAAAGAAAAACCATTTTCTTTAAATTACAAAATGATAACTCAAATAAATCGCACTCAAACATACATATACACATAAAATCCATGGACATTCACCTATGGCATAGTTGTTAGAAAATTTTGTTCAAAGCAGATAAAAAAGAATTCAATATGAAAACAAAAAACAATGAACGTTCGGTTGAAACTGAAAGTGCTTACTTTGGCATACGGGTAACAGTCAAAACGTGTGCTCATTCAGACAGTATAAACTTACTCATACGAATGATAGCAAAAATTGTAAAGGCGATGTTGAACGAAGGAAAGGTTAACAGTTTTGGTTTTCAGGTAAAATGTCATCCGTGATATGTCAGGTTTAGTATTTTATGCGTAAAGTTTTATTCCAAAGTAACACGCACCAATAAATTACTCCCACATAAATTACAATCATACGTGACAAAGACATCACAGAATACATACAAATAAAATTCATGTAATAGTGAAGGAAACGTAAAAACAAAACTGGCCCAAAATTAAAAAAAGAACAACAAATTGAAATTATGTTTAGTACTGATATTCTACTTTCTCCAAAATTAGTCAGAAACCAATAAAAGCTTGACTGAGAATAATACTCGTACACACGTATTTATGGCAGTGTAGCATGATTTTACAGTTGTCAATACCAACGCAACATTTCATGTTCATAAACAAAAGAATATCCAATTGCATATGACCAGCGACCACTTGACTCAATGTTGCTGACCGTCGCTGTGGCGTGTGACGCCACAATAGTAATGCGCACACGCGACGATCATTTGACACTTTGTTGAGTGATCGCCGGCAGTATTGATATGCATATAATATGCACTATGTGTGTTGTTGTTGTATTGCATAGTTAGTGATTGTGTGTGACTCTCGTCACACTTTATCGTGGGAATTATTATGGACAGCGGACGCATGTCGTATGACATCCACTTGTCCCACGATAAACACACACACAAACCCTTTAAGATATAGTTAATTATTAATTGTACATACAAACATGTGTTCTAGTATTAAGCCAATCCAATATTGTATTAGAAGGAAGGGGTTGATTTGGAATAGTCAAATCAGCCAAAATTTTAGTATAAAAGAAGGGACATTTTCCCTCAAAGAATGAATTAATAAAAAACCGTCAAACAGTGCGCCTCAGAGTGCACTGAGACTAAATTAAACAAAATCTTTTATTCTATGCTACAACTAAGTAATTATTTACCAGAATCTTAAAAATGTCTGATTTATATGTATAATTAAAAATAGCTTGTTAGACGTAAGGCCCGAGTTCAAACCCCAATCAGGCATCAAAAATGAAAATATAAAAAATATTTCTTCGTCTCAGCGGATGTCTGACAAAAACTCTAAGAATAAATACACCTGCCATGAAAAGTTTCTCAAAAAAACTATTAGCACTAATTTTCAAGCAGGTATTAATTACATTTTTTTCTATACAGTTTCATCTATAGAAAGCTTATGCAGCCTATGTGATCATTGAAAATTGGTGCCACTGAGCTTAAAGTTTCTAAAAATTTTTCTCTTCTTAAAGACTACCGATTGAGCAACGCCATATCGTGAATCTTTTCAATTCTTACGAGTTTATAGATCTCAGCTGAGCGTCCAGAAGGTTCGTCATCTTCCGTATTTGCAACACAAAATTCATATTACAAATTTTTTACTATTGAAACTGATAGTGGAAAGGCGCCATAGTCTAATCAAACCTTAATTTGTAGAGATGATCTTTTTACATAAAAATTTATACATTTTTTCCATTAACCTTTTATCATTAGCTGTCAAACGCAAAAGCAAAGATTTCTTCATTTATTTCGTCGGTAAAAATGTATAGCTTATGATAACGTTAAAAGCAAAAGTTTAACAAACCGTTTTTAAAATATAGTATCAATTTGTGTTATATTATTACATCTTTCTTTAAATATATTAAAATAATTCAGTTCGCTTTAAAGTATTGAAGTACAACACTGTACAGAGGATAAAATTAAAATCACTTCAAATATTTTTCTTGTCCAGCTGGCTCAGTGCCAATTTTTATGATTTTTGCTTTTAGAAATCTATTTTTTTTTTACTTTTCTTTTTACTTTCCCAACAAATGACATTCGAACATTAATTCGTTTTAAGCTTTATTTAGAAATCATGTAACATTAAAAGTCACGTGGCATACATAATTCTTAAATATCGGATGTATTCCTTTCTCTTTTTATCGTGTTTTCTTTACTATTCGAAAATGTTAATATTGCCACGCATAACTAACTCGAGAAATACTTTAACTGAAAAATAAAAATGAAAATAAATGAATAAAATAGAATAGAAAAATCTGTAAATGCAGATGGGTGAATAGAGTTTTATAAGTCCTTAAAAGTAGGGGACATATTGAAGACGTGACCAGCATTCTACAGTTATTTATGAAGGTGTGATGTTGATTTCATTTTTATGAATTATGGATTAATAAACATATTGAAATGATTGTATGACGGAGCAATAGGATACTCTTTAGGTTTGATTTAATAAAACTTGTTAAAATAAAACAGGATATGTTGAAAGAAAAAACTCAACATCTATAACAGATTTCCGACAAACTGAAGCCAGTACAATATTTCGAGTATTTTTAAAGATCTGTGAGTGGATTTTTAAATTTAGTTTTTTTAAATCAGTTTCTTTTATTTGCTTCAGAATTATACAATCACTTCCTATTAAATTCCAATCAAACTTCTATGAGAAAAAAGAGTTTTTGTGAACAGTAATTAAAAATCCCAAAAGGTAATTACAAAATAATAATTATAAATTGTTTTAAATGGCTTTAAAATAAATATCAACGGCAACAAAAAAACAAAGCAAGTGCAAATGTTACCTCCTATTAATTCATTAGATTCCTACAGGCGACAAACTTTTAATATTTTAAGCATATACAGTCTGTTCTATTGCATCGATACGTGGATAAATTTATGATTCTTTTAAAATGCTAATTAAAGATTAGATATCGTAAGCAATTAGCAGATCATTAGTCCAAATATTAAAAAAAGGTCTCCTCAGCCACAGTTTTAAATCTATAGCATTTAGTTTTCTAGAAAGAGTAGAACAATTTATCAAAGATGACAATCAAAAATACGTAATTTATGTTGTTTCGATATGCTTCAAGGGGTTATGCATACATGCGGCTCAATATTGCTTTAACTGACACATTCGTAATGTAAATATTTAGGGCTGACAAAAAATGTATTGTGTTTCCATACTAAACAATTCTATCTAGTCAGACCAGATTTTGAACTTAGCTCAAGATATTTTATCTACGTTTTCTCCCAAACAAATACCAAATGTAACCACAGTGGCATACATGTTTTACAGAATGCAGGCCTTGAGGTCTTGTTTTTAATAAATGACTGATTATGATTTTTATTGGTACATATTGAAAGATTTTGTATTTCAGTAAGTATTGAAATAAAAAAGAGAAGTTAATAATAGGCACTAACTATTGAAAAGTCTAATTTTTTGACTATTTCATTATATGTGAGGAAGTCGCCGTAATCTAGTGGATAGTGTTTTGGCTTGTTAGACGTAAGGCCACGGATCAAACCCCAGGTCAGACATCAGAACGAAATGTGAAAAAATATTTCTTCGGCGACTTCCTCTTAGGAGATTTCTGCCAAAAACTCTGAGAATTAATAAAATTGCCATGATTAACTCTATTCGAAAGAATATACATCTTAAAAACAAATCAATTACTCCTTCTTCAAAAAACTGGTTGGAAATATTGCATTGGTAACTTCTGAAAAACTACACCTTAATTGTTGTGGTAAACTTGGATACTATTACTTACTACGGTCGGACTGTAATTTGGGACAAAAAATGATATAATCTTATGTGGCATTGTACCAAATGGTCAAATGGAGTATTTTATTGCATTTAGCGTTCTAAACTAGCTGCAAGTATACTTGATTGATCCCGAAATGACACACTTATATAGTTTAAATTCTATAAACTGCTGATCCTGAAGTTGTTCTATTGCATTCAATAAATTTATAAAGTGATTTCTAACTTTCTTGATGACATTACTCTTTTAAATTTTTAAATTTTCTTACAATATGTACGTAGTTTCTCTTTAGATACAAACACAATGAATGCGTACGTATGAACTTAAATTAAATTTAAACTTAGATTTGGATTTGGATTCTGCAACAAACAAGTAACATTTAAAATGCAATAACTGCATTAGACTGTCTGTCTGACTCTCTATCCTTTCCTGTTTTAATTTGTTGTGTTATAGACATTATTGTTGTTTGTTGTTTGTTATTGTCATTGTCTTACTTTAGTATTTATAGAGTTTTCACGGCAAAAATAATATACAACAACAGCACTACCTATGGCAGTCGTTGACGTTATTATAGAAAAAATAAAGGGAAACTGCTGGAATTACTATGTCTACAGTCAGAAAATGTCAAAAGAGTTGCAATTTATTTGAAATTGAGTAACATTTTAATTAAAAATAAATAAATGTGTGGATTAAGATGAATGTGCAATAGTGAGAGATTGTAAAGGTTTTCCAAATAATTTTCTAAATTCGAAATAATTTTTTTTGGCTATTTTACTTTCTAGTTGCGGTCAATGGTAAACGATATTCAATTGCAAAAAAAATAACTAGTTTTTCCAGAAATTTCAATATTGAAATATTAGTTCCGATGTCTAACCCATAATATGCTGTATACCCGACTCCAGTTGTTTTAGAGCTTCATATGTAGGTAGTAGTGTTACGAACTTAGAATATCAGTAGATGTTCCACGAATACACCTAAGCAATTTGTTTGGTTTTTAATAGTAGTCAATGAAGTGATTCTTTTTATTTTTAGAAATTTCCGCACGATCCATATCTATCATGCTTTCAGCCAGTTCATAAGGGATAATTTATAGCCCAGACTAAGAGAGCGAGCATACTAGTTTTGAATATCGGGCTATTTCAAGACAACAAGATTATATCATTAGCTAGATGAAGATGATCAGTGTAGTATTTTTCGTCTAATTTTGAAAATTTACTTTCGTTATCGTGTGCGCTATCTGGTGCCAAAGTACGTTTAAAACTAACTGAATTTCATTGACGTCAAAGATAAAATAATATTGAATATTTCGAAAAACTGTATGGGCGTAAAATATTGCTCCCTCATCTCCGAACCGAACTAACAGTGTACAACAAGATTTAAAGTGTATATATATTACGATCTATAAGCATATATGTATGCAGCTTATATATTCTATTCTTATTGTGTTAAAACTAATTCATTGCCTAAGAAGTCCAAGATAATTAAAATATGTGTCAGTTTCTCTGCACACAAAAGGATCAATTTTCAATTAAAAACTAGGCTCTTTACTGACTCAAATTCTGGTTAAACCGTCTTCTGGCCAATTTATTACTTATTATTTTGTGATAATTTGTCACAAGAAACAATATGCGTGGGCCCGACAAAAAAAATAACTTATGATCAGTTGGTAATGAACTAGTGCTTATACCCCAGCTCTGACGTATTGAAAAATTTGTTGTTCAGTCATTAATTAAATTAACACATGCAACATAAGAGGTATGCGAAGCTAGAATCTATCTTGATTAAAGTGTAGCAATAACCAATAGTGTAAGGTAAGTTCCTAGTCTCATATTAATAATTAAAGTGCAAGAAAACAATCTGTATCCATGACACTTGAATACTCAAGAGGGTGACTTATTGCGACAAAAATAGAAATGAGATTTTTCCCTTTTTACAAACAAAAAAATCCGAATTGGTTAGTCTGCCCAGTTTGAAACAAGCACATTGAAATTCAAAATATGAATTTTGTGATTTGGCAAGGCCTAAAGTCGTTCATTTGTCAAATATAAAGTGTCAAAAAGAAAACGAATACGAAAAGTAAAAAAGCCAATGTACAAAACGATATCGGATTTGAAACAATTAGATTGTACGCTGCTGTATAACGCAGTATAAACGATCAGTCTAAAATTAGTTATGCGGCGCAGTAAATGTACTACAGTAAACAGTTAGTTCGAAAGCTAGACAGAAAACAGGTGAAAAATTGTTGCGTGAATTGGTTGGATCTAAAGCTGTCGAAACAACTGAGTATTAACTATGGTGAATGTTAATGGTGTATAGATTCGCCTTTGACCTTAAACGTACATATGTTTGAAGCCGTAATGAATATATCAAAATCTCATAAGAGAGAAATATTTAGGGAACATTAGGATAGCGTAAAGGGATAACAACTCTGATAAAATTTGTCTACTTACTCACACCTTCTCAGAGATGCCTTAAACTAGTTACTAGTTGATTTTGCGTTACATTTAAGCTTAAAAATGTATATAACGACAAGAGAAAAATAATGCAAATTAACGTAGAGCACGCCAGAACAAAATCTACATTTAAAACGTGCTGTAATTATTCATTATTCATTAGTAATGAAAACCATCATTAGAATAACCAGGATTGAACCAATTAGCATCTCTTTCAATTGACCGCAAGACGACATCTAAAACGTTAAACTCGTGGGCTAATAGCTAAGAAAAAAATATTAAATGCTGGAGCTTCAAAAGTTCTAAGGAGAAGGTACATATTAAAAAATATAACATCAAGTAGCAGTTGCTTAAACCGCTTATGATGAATACCAATGCCTAGAAAAGTCACACTTTAAGTAGATGTGCTCAATGTTTCCTTACAATGACAATGTCAACTTTGGTCGATAACTTACAAAAATAAATTTTTAGCATCTTTATTTTGAAATACGAGTGGTAACGAATCCGTAAAACATATTCAAATGGTTTTCTGCAATAAAATGTTTGAATACAATTTCTTAACTACTATGTACTCTTCTGTCTGCAGTTAATAATGATCTTAACCATTTACGTCGAATTTTTCTTTTAATCATGTAGAAAACATTAATTCAATGAATGTAAATTATAGACCATATTCTATGGTATGAGTTAATTTGCTTGTATTTTACTCAAATAAAAATAGAACAAAAACAAGAATTACCATATAATTTACAAATCAGCATAAGACAAAAAATAAAGAATTTGGGAGTAAAAGTATTGCAATTATAAAGGCATAACTGGTGGTGGCGGAGTTGATGTTGATGATGAAGTAGGTTGAAAATATAAAACTTTACTGATTGCTTTTGTACAATAGTAAATTGCCAGAAAATGAAACAAACATATAATGAAGGCAACACAGGGCACAAATACTCCAACACCGCAGACAGCTGCAACAATGTTCTATTGCAGCATAAAATAAACATACACTCGTATTTAAGAGAACATTAGCCAACTGGCTGCCAACTTAAAAGAACACTACAAAATGTAAAGGCAGGAAGAATGGTACTGTGTTACCAACTCTGACAATCCCTGAGGGAAAAATTTGTAGCACGTTGTCTTTTAATTTTCACAGTTGCAACAAGGAACTAAAAATAAAAATAAAAAATTTAAAAAATATAAAAATAAAAAGAATCATTAAACAACAACCAGTACAATTATACAATCGTTGCCACTAAAGCTTTAAATACGAGAACGAAGAGAAAAATAATAAAATGATAAAAAAAACTTAAATTGTATCTAAAAACATTGTAAAACACTCTCATCAGAACTGTAAGAAAGCGAAAAAATAAGAAACAGGAAATTACGTTATCATCGTCAAAGAAACTCAAACTGTAAAACGGAATGAAGGCAACAATAACAAAATTAGTTGAAGAATGGGGATGATGCATTTTTATTAGATTACGACAAAAATTTTATCGGTTTCTGAAGAACAATTACCTATACCGGTTTATAAGGGTATTAAATTTTACTCTTCTGGTGGTGGTTTTTAGAAACTTAGCAAAAATTTTTGCTTTGCCCTTTTAATTTAAAGGCACTTTTGACAAAATATTGATAATGTTTTTAAAATTGAAAAGGCCAGATCCACTCTGCGGCTTAAATTGAATTTCATTAAAAATAATTTTAAATGAAATGAAAGACATTTGTATGATTAAAACTTAAAAAAATGGCAAATTTGTGCGGTTATATTGTGAAGTCGCCGTAATCTAATAGGTAGTAGGCTTATTAAACGTGAGGCTACGGTGCAAACCACTGCTCAGACATCTTCAAGAAAACGAAATATGAAAAAAATATTTTTTCGATAACTTTTTCTCAGCAGATTTCTGACAAAACTCTGAGTGTAAAAAAGTGACTTGAAAAGTTTCTCAAAAAAGTGTAAATATATCTATTTCACGCGGGAGATTTAGTTAACCATGTTGATGTAGTTCCATGGATATATGATTAGAAAATTCGCTCCATTCACCCTTGTTCAAACTACATCTATATGGTCAAGTATTTAGTCTCAAATGTTATCGATTGTTTCCAAATACTATTTTGTGCAAAGTATATTGAATCAATTGAAAATGTGATTTTTAAATGTTCTTCATTACGACCATTTTTTCATTTCCAGCATATTGCTGTCAGAAAGCATCGCCATCTTCTTATTCCATAACTTCGAGCTTTTTCCGTTGCCTTGTTTCGTTCATAAAATTTTCACAGGTAAGTGGTTAATCCTAACGGTAGTGATTCCTAGAATGGTAAAGTTGTCATCTTTCATTGCGTTATAATAATAGTTTCTATATTGTTTTATTGGATAAATTGCTAATTGAGCCTTCGTTTCTCAAGAGATACTTCTTGCATATCCTGACTACTTCAATAAAAGGGATAAATTGTTTTTGTTTAGTCAGGAGTGCGACCTATCTTTAAACAACACCACTAAGTCTAATGCCTTAATATTATCCATGAGTACCGGAATATAAGGCCGTAGTATATCGTATTAAATTAACTTCTGGAATTTCTAACATTAATCACATTACTTACACAATTCATGTCTACCGCACTTCTATTCAACATCAGAGTTTTTGGAAGAGGAACTCGTCGAAAAATTCTTTTACATATTTTGTTTTGTTAGAGAAATTTCGTTTTGTTCTACACAAATATTACATGTATTAATATAAAAAAAGAATACATTACGAAATCGATTTTTGTATTGCCGAAATTACTTTTTCATTTCACAAACATAAACTGTTACATTAAATTTCTGAAAACCAACACCAAGAAATGCTTTAAAAATAGAGTTATAGTTGAAGCATGAAATGTTGCTGCTGTTATTTTTGATGTAATGGTAATAGTTATTGTCCTTATAGTCTTTGGCTCTGTTGTTGTATTAACTTGAATATCCTGTAAACGAGACGACAACAGGCAAAAGTTGGTACTGAACTTTAAAAGCGCCAAACGCAACTCATATAATTACACTTGGAACATCATACTGCATTATCTAGCGGAGAATAATCAACCTGAGGGTGTTCAACCCTTTATTTTGTTCTACCACTCGTTTCCATTTCAGTCTTCCTGTGTGTTGTCAAACCAAAGCAAGTTTCACTGTCAGCGTCTCAGTCTAACGTATGAACCACGCCATTCATTCAAGCAGGCGTCCATTGCTATGATCAGTCGCACGTTATAATTTATAACGTTCATTTTTGCACAAAAGCATCACAAGACTGATGAACAGTTTATGACTCGGCGCTTTCAAAACTGTTTTTGTTCGTTCGCTTATTTTTTAAAATACTTTTTTTAAATGTTACGTTTTTACTTTTTAATACTTCGCTTTCATTTACACACAATTTAATATTGTGTTCCATAGTTTGCTTTTTTTGAGCTCATTGTATTTTACATTGTTTTTATAGAACGAATAAATTCTCTGCTTTTATTTATTTATACAAACGTGCATGCATACATATATTCTTCCTTTTACAAAATTTTTCTATTACTGTTTTAGTAGTTTGACAGTTTAGCTTCATGGATTCGCACATTGTGATGCAAACAATTGATAAATAATTGCAGATACAAAATGATAAGTAGTTTGCCATATTAAAATGGACATTCAATTTGAGCATTCATAAATCTTAAAGAAAATTTAATACAAAATTTGTATTTAAATAGAGTGAACCGACCGATAATAAATTGTGTACATTTTATTAGCTTAAAAACGATTAATGTGATAATTCCGATTTCAGGATCTTTATATTTATAACATTTACATGCAAAAACTCTTAAACAATAAAACAAAACAGACCGATTACTAACCAGAGTATAATATCAATCCGAACGTATTTGAACATAATTTGATACTTATTCGGTAAAGCTGAAAGAATCACGGGGTTTTGGAAGAATTTTTCGATTCTATAAAAGTTATTGCTGATTTCGCAAGGCGACAAAGAGTGTCAAAATCCAAATATTAAAATATTCACGTGATAAAGGCGTTGAAATAAAAGAAACCTATTCAGGCACTTCAAATTAATATCCAATCCTGACATTGGTGTATGAAAAAATCTGACCGCTCAAAGTTGGATTAATATTGTTTTTGTTTTATTTTTTTGTTTTCAAAATATTTAAAGATGATGTCTACATAAAACTGTTATGATATTTCTTTGAACGACAATATTTGCCGTTATTATTGAAGAAAAATATGTAATAAAATGCTTAGCATTTACAAGAATTGTTTACTAGACAAACTTTTTTAACCTTTAATTTAATTTATCTTTCATTTTTTGTATCTTTAATTTGGAATTTGGTTAACGCTATATCTACAAGACTTTAAAACTTAATATACTACCGACTTGCTCTGGATATACAGAATGATACAGTAACAAATTACAATCACAGGTTCCACCTAAAATCCTATATATTCCATGTGAAATTTCTAATACTACTACTACCAATGTGTATGCCAAGATATTTTATATGCGATTGTTAAGCCACTACTTGGTTATTTATTAAAATTATGCATGTTGTTCTCTGCAATATAATGTTATATTATCAAATTTTAGTTCATTTAACTATCCCGATGGAAAATGATTGATGAGCAGAGTAATGTCGTCTGCAAACTGGAATTATATGCAATTATTGCCCTGTGCCACACCGATTATAATCGACTTGGAAGCATTTACGAACTTATATTCTTTCTGTTCCAATAACTCCACAGCATCAATCAGTTAATTTGTCTTCAATTTAAGTAATCAGTAATTATTCCCACTAACCAACAAATTCGTTTAATTTTGACAATTTTTAGAACCGGCATAAATTTTGAAATTAACACTTTATCGAAAATATTTGAATTTGTTGGTAATAAACCTACGGTCCTATGTGATTTCGCTTTAGTATGAATGAAAATTAAAAAAACAAAGAAATAATTTTCTTAACAGGGACATATAAAGCATATATGCATATCGCGTTTCAAACACTCGATTTTCCACTAAGGGCAGTGTTCGTTTAACTGCCCAAAACTGTTCAAACTGCCTTTCATTAATAAGAATAAAAACTAATTTGTATTATTTTTATGATATTTTTAAATTTAAGCATGCTTAACAAAATTCAGCCCTCATCAATCATTTTTCTTAAAAAAAACATGAGCACAAAAAAATACATTTATGATTAATTGTTAAGAAGAGATTTGAAAAAATCTATACCCATTTATAAGAACGAAGGAAACTAAACTCACCCACTTAACATCCTACAACAGAGTGTACGGCAAACGATTGCTTGTGATATAACATGAACATTTAATAAAGTGATAAAGGTTGATCCGAAGATCATTAAAGAGAAATTTTCTTATATTCATCCCAATTTATTTTACCTATAGCCTTAAAGGATTCTAAGCAAATTCATTTTAAAGGCCGTCAGTTAAGTAAGTAAGGGTACATGAAATCGGTTCAATTCAATTTTTAAGATTGAACAAACATACCAATAGCCAATGGTGGTGTAGAGTACAAAACATATACATAATCACTCAATAATAAAAAAAAATCCTTTTAATTTATATATTTTTTACTTGCAGATGCGACCAATCATTAGATGAAATCTGAAGAGTTTTTCAATTTTCGTATTCATATAACCAGGGAAATAATCAAATGAATAAAATGAAATATTTATTTTTATTTATTATTCCTTGCCGTAACCTGAAAATCCAAACGAAATAAAGCATAATCCCAACACATACATAAGTATATACATATGTATGTATGTCTTTAGAATGTATGTTATATTACAAAATTCCTTGAAATGTTTGTATTTAATCAGTACATTCGCATATTGTCATTTAATAGTTAAAGAAAATAAAGCCATAAATTGGCTTATTGATTTTCATTTACATCCTTTTCATCACAATTCGCTTTCTTTAAATTCCCTTTTAACACAGAGTTTGATCCTTTTCAGTTTCTAAAGAAAATAAATTATAAATAAAAGCATTTATCAGAAATCAAATTAGCCGAACAAACTTTTTTACTTAAAAGAACCAAAAAAAAAAAGAAGAAAAAAAGCAAGTGTACAAATACAGATAAATCAAATACAGATGAAACGGAAGAAGTATTTGCAAACTAAAAAATAAAAATTTAAAATATCAGCAGCTTCTACTTTCCGTCGGATTTTTTTCGTGTACCAAAGCCAAAGTCATACACATAGATGAGCATACATACTTTTCAACAAATTTGTAAAAGTTTTGTTTTTCTATAGTTTAAATAAAATTACATAAATGACTATGTCAACGTATTTATAGATACAATCGAAGGCATATTAATATTCATTTTGTAGATGCAATGATGAACTGATCTTGCAAAAATTCGATTCTTAAACATTAAATTACGATTTAATTGTTGTGCCATAATTAAGCATATTTCATAGTTCAGTAAAATATTTGAAATTTAGATGGGTTTGCCACACTAAAATTTACATTCTACTATTTGATTGCAGTTAGTTAAATCAAATGTAAATACGGCCGTAAAATCAGACATTACATTAAGATTTTTTTATTGTTCCGTAACTCACACACTTTTTATTTTCCAAACAAACTTATCCAATAAAAGTTTTGTCAACATTGATTTAAAGGTGAATGTTGCTTCTTTCTTATTTTTCGTTTGTATTTTTTTTTTTTCTGTTTAAGAAAATGATACCCTGATATAAACGCGCTATGGAAAAATAATAAAAAAATCTAACGATGTAATAAGTATCTGGGTATGCTAGCTAGTCGAGTCAGCGAATATCTCTCCAAGATAAGTAAGTAAGGGAGAGAGTGTTTATTAAAATCCTATTAAGGACAAATAAAGTTTCAAGGTAAATATTGTTTTTAACAGTTAAAGTCAAGAAGGAGCAGGAAAACCCGAAACAAGTGAACCAAACTGTCAGTGTCATATAAACAAACAATGAAGTGAATTTCATTTAACCCTTATATGGAGGGAAAAACAGCAAATGTGGAATATGGAAGCTATGGTTTTCGCAATAAATAATTATTAAAATTTTTTTCCTTTAAAAACTCAAGAATAATCGTTATTACAAACAAAGTTTTTGCGTCTTTGATACTAGCATGAGCTTTATGTTCATGATCTCTGGCTTTTGTCAAATCTGACATTTGAGCGCCAGAAAATGAAAGATAAAAGATTGTAAATTTTTGATACATAAGCTTTGAAATATGTTACGCACACAGACTTTAATGAGGATGAAACTTTATGTTCTTTGAGTCAAAAAAATGTGGAGTCGAACAATGTTGCAAAATCTGAAATTAATAAGCTATTAGAACGAAGCTGAAGGGGAATTTATAATATGGATAAATAGTCTAATGGATGTACTTGTAAAGGCAGAAGAAACCGTTAGTTATTGTTACTACTTTAACATAGCAACATGAGTGTTTTATTTGCCTTATCGACAAGTATCTTTTGTTTTTATTGTCTCTCGATTTTTATATTTCTTATTTCATAAAATAATTAGTTTGCGTTAGTATTTTATATACATTTTAGAAATTCGTATTTCTCAAGGAATTTCAGGTATGTATGTTTTTAATTTCAATAGAAAAAAAATTAGGTTGATAAAGCCAAAGGTACCTGGATGCCAAAGTGCGCACATAAGTGTTAAAAACAAATATTTACCATAAATATTTAAAATTTTCTTACAAACAGCCTGTCAGGTTTACTTGTTTCTCGAGTTATTTCTTTTGTTTATTGTTAAAAAAAGAATACTGTATTGACATACTCCACGTTTTTAAAAAAATAATTTCTTTTCTTTTACTCATTTATTTTGTATGCAGGAAAAAAAGATAAATAAAAATCACATTTAATTCGTGACACGTCCCAGGAGATGAAGAGATTTGGATAATAACATTAAACGTTAAACATCAAAAATCAATTTTCGTATTAACAAAGATTTTAAAACTCTAATAGTCCAATAGAAATTGCGGAAACGTTTACATTGCAATCAGGTGTGCCAACACAAGCATTGCCATATTTTTAAAATGCACACTCTTTTCCCTTAAAATAATTCCAAGATACTGTTTTAAATTAATACTATTTCTACCAAAGGTGTTTTTTGGCACCTTTTAAAATTTTAACATGAAATTTATTTCAATGGTTAATAATTTTTTCTCAGTTAATATTTTGATAATTCGTATAATAATTGTTAAATTTATTTAGCGTAATCATTTTTCTCCAACTCATTCTGGATCAGTATATGCGTACATAATATACCTATTTCTACCATGAGGTGTCTTTTGACACCTTTACAATTTTTCTTACAGCAAGAAATAAAAAATATAAAGAAACTACACTAACATACATTTGGACTGAACTATAATTTGTTTTTAGTTTTTTCCTCTTCGTATTATTATACCAAGCCATGGAAATTCTGTGCAATTGGAAATTCTGCGAAATGTTCAGCAAGTTTTCGACAATGTCAGAAATTTTCGGTGCACTGAGTTCCCCGTTATAAGTTTTATATTCTATTGTTTTTTTGAGAACAGTAGGAATAGGATATTTTGTAATAATTATTTCCTTAATTATTTCCATTCAAACGCAAAGGTGTCAAAAAAACACCTTTTGGTCGAAATAGAAAATACACAAAATCGTGGTAGAAATACTGTTAAAGAGAAATAAATGAAAAATCAAAGTCAGTGCAATTAATATCTTAAGCATAATTGTCGAAAAATCGAATTATCTTAAGTTGCGTATTTTCTCTCATAACGACACATGTCACGCCCTATTGTGCGTCCATCAATTACAGATATCAGGACAATATTGTTATTTGTAATAAAATATACTAAAATTCACTTCCTCGACCAAATATCAACAGACAAAATTTATGCATTTTGGATAAGATTATGCACTTACTAGTTACAAAACCGCGAGTCTGACAAGGTTGTCAGCTAGAAACGTTACAGATGTGGCAAAGCTCAGTGGAACCAAACGTAATTGTACAAAGGCCATTGCATACGCGAAAAGTGCTTATTTCGTGCGTATTATGATCTGAATAGGTCACTCAGCCGAACATTTTAAGAAAATTACTCTAAAAGTATCGCTACAACACCCGTACGATATCTATCTTTCTTCAATCTGCTATTGAAGATTAGGAACTGGTCGGTGAACCAACTTCGGCTTTAATGCACGAAAAGTTTTCAAATTCCTCGGACCCATATTATCTGTAGACACAAGGTCAATTAATAGAATTAATAGAACATTAAAGCATTAAGGCCTGTATAACAGCAAGATTAATTTAACTGCTATTTAAGTTGGTTTATTTTCATTTGCATATGAAATTATTATAATATGCCGTTAAATAAAATTTAAGAGTCTTTAATTTTTTGATTTCAAAAGTACTGAAAAATTAGAAAGCATTTGCTTTACCAGACTTCACGACGAAAGATAAACAACCTAATGGATTATTTTGTAAAAAAAAAAGAAATGTATATTTTAAATGTTGATGATTCAAGCGAAGGATCAACTTAAAGCCGTTAAAATAAACTTTATGGCCACTATAATAAACAACATACAAAATGTTCAAAGCCAAAAAGACATGAAAAAGAAACTTAAAATAATGTTGCCACTTTTACACTTATTTTGCAAAAATAGAAATAAAACACATTAGGCGATTGCAAAATATAAAAGGGCTACTTAAACAACAACTTTTCGCTGCATTATGGATGGTGAAACTACTTAATGCCGAAGGAAAAAACTTAGCTAAACTCCATAGAAAAATAAGAAACAAACAGTGAAAAGTTCTTCCCTTCATTTATTTTCCTTTCTTCGCAATTGCAACTATTAAAGTATTAAGTTGAAGTAACTGAATTTACCGCAGCATAAACTAAAACTTTTGTAAGCCCGTTTAAAATATTATAAATCGTTTGCGTATTTTTTTTTTTTAAGGAACAATAAATAAAACTGAAATCAGAATGTATTAAACGGAAATTTCATTCAGGTTTACAATGGATATAATAAGAATACTGTATTCATAATTGCCTTCAAAAGCTATAGAGAGTGAAGCAAAAATTAAATTTGTTTTTTTTATATATTCTAATCAGAATTTATGGAATAAAAATTAATTTATTGATAATCTAAGGCTGTATGATATAAGTTATAAAATAATAGCATATTTTAAATACATACTTCTTTAAGTTATAGGACAAATACCATACCTACATGTATCCAAATTTTCAAAATTAAATCTAAAAGTTTGTTTGTAGCATAGAGTAATTAATTGTAAAAAATTGTAAGAGCTTTTTAATACACTCACAAAAACTAAAGATATGATTTTACAATAAATAATAATAATCTACTTTCTATTTTACGCGCGCCATGCAAAAATTAAATATCCATCATCTCATAAATATCCGACTATTATTAATATTATTATTTATGAACAATGACAGCAAAGTACTAAGCTATAGACTTTAAGGAAACAGATACTCAGTCTTCTATTACATATTCTCAGAAATCTCAAAGAGAAATTACTCCTTTCTCCATTAGCCACTGCTCGCAACTGCTGATTTATCTCACACACTCGTATATAGGGACCTGGATGTAAATATTTGGAATATAACTCAAAGAATAAGGATAGATGAAATTATGAGCTTAAAATCAACAAAAATTCCTGATTATATTATAATCACAAAAAATAAACTTGGTATAATGTGAACTTCCAATATAGTAAAGTATCTAGTAATGTAATACTAAGTTTAATACCACTAAATAATGAACAACAAATTGGGTGATTTTTGTTTATTAGCTATTTGGTATCCTTCCAGTATATAGATTGATGTCGAAAGTAAAACTAAAATAACTTCATTCTAACATTAATAAAAGTGAACAAATTTTAAATACCATCGACGAGCAAGGATATTATGTCTATTTTATAAACTTTTTCCTCAATAAGCCATTAGAAAACTGTAATCAGTCTGTGTAGAAAACTCTTTAAATTGTTAATATATAATATATTGTATTACAATAAACTTTTGCTTAACAAACTTTGAAAGCAAACAAACACGCTTAGCAAGCTCTAAAAAGATTTGGGACTTTAGATATTTGTCCGTAGATTACATCCAGGTAAATCTGATTCTAAAATATGTTCCCTCCCATTGAAATTGTTCTATATTATAAACATTTTCAACGCAAAAGGTATAAATCAATAATTTTAAGTTGTCAACATCAATATTTGAATACCCTTAATCAGATTTGCTTTTTAATCTCAAAAAATTTTCAGGCAATTACTGGCCAAATATTTTATTTACTCACATTTTAAGACTTTAATAGGTATTAAAACATTATGTCGCTTCGACCACAACTACATGGACGACTTTTCAATAGAAATTAAAAAATTTTTTTAAACAATATTGAATTATTAGACGACTTAAATATTAATTTAATTTCCATCACTATATATTTTTATTTTAAAAACCACATACAATATTAATCTGCCACATTCACAATTTATTTCAATTTTAATATTCCCTTTAACTCCCAATGTCCTTGCGTACTTAATAATATTTTAATGAAATTAAAATTTTAAAACAAATTATATTCAATTTACAGTCAGAGATGACTGCAAACAACGTTACAAAAGAGTTGAAAAATCTCCTGAAAATCTCATTGGATTTGGCTGTAACATGTTTTCAAGCCTGAAAGCCGGCATCGTTGCCATTATTCTAGCCATTGTGATTATTATCCAATGCGAAATAATTCGCTTTAGGATTGCAACAACAACTTGGCAAATTAAGCAATACAAAAGTGTTTTAAGCGGAAGTACTATACGAAAAGTAATCTTGACTAAAAACAGCAACTTACGAATCATTAGGTTCAAGCACCACGGACAAACAGACATCAGACATGACAATATTCTAAAAATATAGGGATATGTTAGCTCATAGTCGCCTCGTACTAACTGCTTGACCTGAACTTCGCCTGTTTTGAAGGTGTTAGCATGTGGAGAAGCCTGAGTTTTACAAGACTTTGAATTTGTACTCAACCAATTCTTTTGGTTTTACTTTACATGCGTTGTAGGACCCAATACTATTATGAGTTTTTATACATCTCTTGATCACCTTTTAATTTCAAAAAGTCTCAAAAAGATGGGAACACTTGACTGGCTTACAAATTTTACACAAACTTTAAACAATGATCATTAAGGGTGATTACAGTCACTTTACATATACACACAAATAAATAAAGAAAAAAATGTCTGCATCAAAAAATTATGATAACTTTTGAATTGTACGCCACCTTTACTTCGTTCCGATATACAATCAACAAAAACCATATCCAAGCATCTAGACGGAGAGACAAATAAAGTTCCTCTGTTTTACTAAAGAAATTAAGTTAGTTGGGTTCGATGCGCAGCTCGACATCTGATCGCTTATGCTTATGAATTTTTTTCAATCTCTGAAATCCTTTATCAGCATTCATTCAGTTCCTATATATATGGAATTGTTTACAAGCAAAGCCAACTTTAAAATAGAAGAAGGAAACTACACCTAATTCATCAAATATTGTCGACGATCGTCTGAAATTCAATCACTTAATCACTTTAACTATGTCTGCAGGAGTGAAACAAAAGGATGTCAAACGTACGAGGAGCAAATAATACTAAACTGTCTAAGGTGAATACTCAGTGTTATTTTATATTGCACCTGTTTGGGAAGAAATTCTAAAAGCAACATTCTTAAGGACTATGTTTTCAAATTTTATGAGAAGCTGTTTAATTGTGTGCAGTGGGAACTGCATCAAGTCTTTTGGTGCGACAGATACAGTTCCACAAACACTTTCCACAGATCTAAGGCTAGTATCAATGACCAACTTATATCATCTGTTAAAGGAAAAGCTGTAACTATTACGACGAAATATACGCACAATGAAAAGCATGAAAATGGGAAAACAGCTACACCCAACCAACTAGTCCTAGATATTGAAGGATGGATTAAAAAAATTTGAATAAGTCGACTATAACTTATGTGGTTCTTATAACAGTTAACTATAGCGTTTCAGGTTAGATGTCTTATCTAGATGACCTGATTATTCACATGAACATGGAACCTCTAAACATACATATTATGTTCATATGTACATATGTCTGAGATCTGACGTATATTTAATATGAAGGTGGTATCGTATAGATGTCAAACCACTGTGCTGAGCTTTAGTAGAAATTAAGACATCGTTTTGAACCTAATTTGACGTAAACCTAAGATCAGATCCTATAATAAATATATGACCTGCGAATGAAATGCTTCATTGAATTCAAGCTGTTAATATATTTTAACTTCAGTTGTAGGGTACAGAAACACAAACCCACCGTTGACAGCTACAATTTAACATGGGCTTATAATAAGCTTTAATACTTATTCTGTACATAATTGTGATAAATTTTAATTTATTTTTGTGTTATAATTCATATTCTGTATAATGTATAATGAGTAAATAACTTTAAATTTGTTTTAACTGTTTCAGAAGATTACAAATTATTGTAAATCGTTCAAGTTTGTTTTGTTTTCACTTAATTCTTCTTACTTTGTATAACTGGAAAAGATGGAAATATGGATGTAATTAACTTACAACAGACGTAGTCAAAACATATTCACGTAGTCCCTATGAGGAAAATAATCTCTTATTAAAGGTATAGCCCGCCATGTATAGCATGCTTCTAAATCTACCAGTCGGTTTCACATTTTTACCAGTCTTATTCGCATGTGCAATATCTGTAGGTAGTCAATTCTTATCGGATTTTTGATGCTGTTGGATCCTGGTTCGTGGCCTCTTAAACAGTAGTTGGTAAAGGTTTTCATGATTCTATATGTGATACATTCCCATTATTTCGGAACATGGGTAAAAAGCACTGGAAATAGGACATCACCATGAAATACACTTTTTTCATTTCTAGTTATTGTTCGTTTAGTCGTTATCATATTATCAGTTTTGCATACGCGGATAAAATTGAAAGGAACTCTTTCGTATTTTTTAATGTAACATCGTAGTTCGTAATGATTCTTTTACTTCATGTACAAATTACTTGCCATATATATATATATATATATACATATATGTACATACATATATATACGTTTATATATTAAAATTCAATTTCTCTTCGTAATACAAATTAATATGCAAATTTTTGTTTAAAATTAATTTTTAACATTCCTCAAATTGTTATCAAAAGTTATTTTAGCCGCTAAACATTAAAAGCCGATTAATGCATAAATTAATTCTCAGTTTAGTAACAAATGAAAATAATTTGAAAGTAATTAAAACGTAAAAACCAGCAATATTAAATCCAAAGGTGTTGTTAACAAATAGAAAAGACTTTATTCATTCTGTGTATTTTTTATTAATTTCATGAAACTCTTAACGCCACCCTTCAATTTGCTTATAATTGCTTTAAAAATACTTTGCATTTGTTTTATCTATTCGATGTCTTTGAATTCGTTTGAGCTTTAAAATGGCATGTTTTATTTTAATACGCTGAACACGATTTTGCACTTTGTTGCGATTTATTTGCAAAAACGATTTTTCTCATTTATTTTGACGAATCCAAACTGCAGACAAAGACAATGTAATACAGATAAAACTTTGGTAATAGACGAACTTTAAATATCTTACAACATATACTAAGAGAGATACATATGCAATAACAGTATATATGTACGTAGTTAAGGCATATATTTTATTATTTTTAAATTCAACTGAAGACATACATAGGTAGATATTTCTTATACATTTTAGAAATACAAACTATAAATGATTAAGTAATCATCGATTCGTTGAATAATTTTTAAGTACAAACTTCGAAACATGAAATTACAAGAATACAGTGTGTGTGTTAGAATATGCTGCAGTAGACCAATGTTTGAGTATATACCCGAAATAGTTTTGACGATTTAGGATGCGTTTTTTTTAACCCTATGACGTCTGGATGTGGATAAAATCTTAACGGAACTATCTGAGGCGGACATTAACTTTATGACTATGTTGACGAAATAATTGTAATTGTCAATGCATGTTATTGGGATTGATGATTAATCCGGAAAAAAACCAGAATGGTACCTTTAACTAGCATGAAGAAACTTCCAATGTGAAAGATATTTCGACCCCTGTTTAGAAAACTCATGTGCAGTGGAGGAAATATTTAGAAAAAAATCAGATGGAGCTGTTTAGGTTAAAGAGACTAGATTAGGTCGAGCCAAGGAAAATCTACAGCAACGCTGGATTTAAGCCTGTTGAATATGCCAGAGAGCCACTGAGTCTCTGGTTAGAACAGTTCAATATAAGTATACAGATACGGTAAAAAAAAATAAGGGATTCATCAAGCGACGTTATTACCTCCGTAGCTATTCTCTAGGCAGGATAAGTATTAAATTATATAATTTTGGATAATGTTTAGCAAGTAATCCGTGCAATAAAAGTGAATGGGGCAACTGGGAGAGTAATATATTTAGAACCCATAATTAAACTCTAATTTAATTATTTGACAGTTAGGACTAATTCAATTACTGTATGATTGACTCGAGTTTAGTATGGACAAGTTGGAAAAGGTTTGACGCTGCTGCTGGCCTGAAATGGAATTTCTATGGAAATGAAAAGGAAGATTAAGAAACAATTCAAACATTCGCTATGTAATTTAAGTCATGCTTCAAGTATCCAAAAGTATCCTCAGTAAGCAACCAACCTTTGGTCTTTGCATCATAAACTCAAGAAACTTACTCAATTAGTCAGTACAATCCATTAGACAGGATTACACCCGAGCTGCTCACGTTACCCATGTTGTGTGTGTTGATTTTATTTATAACAAAATTTTGTCCTGCGTCAACTCAGAATAAAAAATTTAAGAAACTTTTCATTTTTATTTTATTCACTTTCAGATTTTTTTGCCAAAAGAAATATTTTTTTTATATTTCACGTTACTCGATGCCTGTGTAGATATTTGAATTTCGGGTTCTCCTTTAACACGCCAATGCAATACCTATTAGACTACGGTGACTTGACTCACGACTCAAGAAACACTTGTTCAAAATAGGGATCAATTTTACTATTCAAATAAACAGAATCGCCCAGTTCTTTATATGGACACATTAAATAGATTGGAGATAGAACGATATATCGACTGGTTGCAGTACTCTAGTACAACAGTACTCAGTACAACAATTAACGACTAACATATCTTTAACTACTAGTGATAATTATTGATACATTAAAACACATTACATTTATTTCCAGTGTCCATATGCCCTATGACTTCAAGAACTTATATTGTCACCCAAATAATAAAAGTATAGTTTTTTCTTTTCTTTTTGTACTATTATAAAAGCTCATTTTATTTCTTTGAGAAAAATAAAGATACTTTTTGTAGACACTGTAAAAAACTGCGTATTTTATGTTAAAAAGAATTTGACTGACTACCTTAAGGCAAAATAGAGTAATTCTCCTAAATACCATAACGTGACTCTAAATTACATACATCAATTAGGTAATTAAATAAGAAATAATTCTTCTTATTATGAAAAAGTCATATAACTTTATAATTTAATGATAAAGATAAGAAATTAAAGAATATTCCAATTAAAACAGAAATTTTAAATATTTTGATTCAATAGGCAATAAAAAAAATTCTTTTTTGTGTTTTACAGAATTTTAAATGATGTATCTATTGAACAAGTGTACACAGTAAGTTTTAGATTTAAGAACTGAAAAATAAATGTTATTATATATTTTTGTTTGAATTTGAAAATAAAACGAATAATTTACTATTATTACAAATGCTTTAATTGTATGGCCACCAGAGTATACATTATTCAAAACTAAAGTTCAAAGAACTAGAATTCATATAATTTTTTAAGGGCCTATTTTTTAGCTGGCTATAACTATACATCGTAAATGAATAGTCATGATCCTAAATAACAAACGACAATGTTAAAAAATATAGAAAATAGTCGTTAAATGTATATAATGAAAAATGTCTAACTCTATATGTACATTCAAATACTAGTTTGAATGTAAGTGGTAAGAGTAGTGTTTGTGGTAATAAACTACTCGTGTCAATGTCCATGCAATATGAAATTTATATGTAATGGAATAACCATTGAAAACAACCAGGATACATTTTTACCAACAGACATATAGGCATAGGATCACTAGCAGAACCAATACAATAACGTTGTGAAAAAAGAAATTATAGTTTTTTGCAACAATCAATTTTACGATTCCTTTTTTTAATTCCGTATTCCATGCATTGCCGCCATATCACTGTAACCATCATAATAAACCAACAAAAAGTAAATTTTTTGCTGTAACATCAACAGATTTTTTGTCAACAACTTACTGAGTTTCATAAGTTTAAGGCTGTTTAAGAGAACTAATCACTGATTCGTTTTATCTATCTAGAGACAATATATAAAATCAGATGAACAGTATAAATAGAGATCAACAACTCAAATAAGTGTATGCGATGTGGCGACATCTTTCAATTATTCTACTAAACATAATTGTCATTATTATCAACCCTGCGTCATACAATCCAGATGATAGAAAAAGGCCTTTTTATCGGACACCGAACTCAAAAAACTCTAGTTCGAAACAGGAATCAAGGTCAATATGTAGATTCTCAGATGAGGAGAATGAATTATCAGCGCATCCCAGAATATAACATCTGGAAGTAAAAGACAGGCAGTTGTCTTTACTAACACTGAACAACGTCCTGAAATTTCTCAGGGCAATAGAGGTACCCTATATACTTTGAAATCAATCAATACAATACATCCTTTGGTTACAGTATTCTAGCACTGCTACATGATTATGAAATAACCGCGTTGTGAGTAGAATGATCTCAAAAAAGTACTGTAAGCTATATATTAGATTTATTTACATTTTATCTGGAAATATGAAAAAAAACAAACATAACAAAACAACAACAAATTTAGGAGAATTAAAATAAAAACGATCGGAATACAATAATAGAACTATAAAGGAACACAACAGAAGAAATATGAATAAAGATTAACAATAGGAAATAAAATGCAGTACAAATAAAGCAAGCTATAACAATACTTATGAAATGCATTAAAAACATGATGTATAAACCCCGTGGAATTAGATATTTGTAGTAAAATGATCAATTTAAGTGTGTTGTTAATTCAATACCTAAGGGTTTATTTAAGTAAGGAATTAACTATTAATTAAAAGAAAGGGAAACAAACCAATACCATCAATAATTTTTAAAAAGTACGTTCCTTAAAGCTGATAAAGCTGCTAAATCAATCGTTAAGTCGATATCACACAAAGAACTGATAGTTATTTTAGTTGTATAAAAGAAGTAATCTGTAATCGTATTAAAATTTTAGACCTCAGTTATTACAATAAAATGTCTTTCCAATAGTCAGCTGATTTATTTGAATTGAGATATTAACAAATACACCGTAAATATGTATGTGTAGTGTACAATATAATTTACTTTAGATCTAAGGCACGAATTTATGTGGCTTTATTAATAACAGATCTACACCAACTCGAAATTGCAACCACTGTCCTGTTGATTGCTAAAATGTTAAACAAAAAAATAGTGAACATAAAAAAATAAAAATTACAATTTAAACCACAAAAAAACAAGAGATTTAGCAACAAAAAATTAACACAAATATTGCCCAGAAAAAAAGGCAGGAAAACAGAAATGAAAAATATACAGACAATACCAAGAACACCAAGTTTAACAAACAAACAAAAAAAATATCCAGAAATTTTTAGGTAGTCAAGTACAAGCCTATGGTCACCTACATCATAATTTATAACATAATTTTTACGATTATATACAGCCCTATTTCAAAATGTTGTTGAATTGGTATCGAAACAAGTTGTCTCTAGTAACAGTAACAAAAACATATGTGAAGCTTCTAGTCTTCTTAACTTAACTTGTAGGAAAAATGCAAAATAACGAGCACGATTTTTTGGAGTCCCAAAAATACAAATAGTATAATTCTAAATGACCTAATTAACTTGGGTTGCTTAACAGATTGGAACCCAGAGCTCATTCAAGTAATGAAAAGCCAAAATATAAGTAAAATTACAAAAAAGTAGCAGTTGCCGTAGAAAATGAGTTTAACCACCAAGTACACAATAAGCGGAAAACTGCAATAACACAATGAATTAACACCGGAAGTAGTTTGAGAAAAGGAACCAAATTCAATGACCAATAGAAGAAACACAGTTTGCGATATAATTATTTCTACTTAAAAAAACAGTAGAGAATAGCCATGACATTATATTATAAAAATCATTTTAATAAAAATAAGCCAAACGCTTGAAGAAATAGTTGTCTTGAAGCAATATACAAAAGAAGAAAAAAAAAGGGGAGCCAAAATTACTTCCAACACTCTCACATTATGAGAGAAAGTAGTAACCGCTCGTGCGTCAACAACGTATGCAACACAGGTAGTCAAAGCTTCAACGGGGAAATTACTTTGGAAAAATGACCTGCATTTGCTCTTTGAAGCGACAACCGAGCTGTTAGTTTGGCCATATGTATTCCTCAACGGTAAGTCAAAATAATTTAAGATTTGTTTCCTATAGGAACCACAGTTGATTTTAATTTTCAGAAGAAATTGCTAGGTTTACCTAGTGAATATCACCTATATCTTCTGGATGAACTAGCCTAGTACTTCTAAAATAGAATTCACTTATAACTAATTTTAAAAAGACACTAGGATTAGCAGAAAAAATTTCTAAAGCCGTAAAAATAGTGCGGTCCATACTAGATAAAGTAACACGACCACAATACAAACTGAAACAATTAAGTGTTGGCGACTGAGGCGGTTTTAATCGATATTAATCAGCGCCCTATGCTTGATTTCCACCACCATAAAAAATAGGGACAATTATTTACCTACTTTTTCTTACTTTCGCACAATATAAGAACTTCTCCGTACAGTATACATACATACATACATAATTGGCCATTACAATCAGGATTATTGACCTAGTTTCTCACACTACTTATGTTGTGTGTGTTAATTTTATACATAAGTGGCGGGACCTACAGTTTAAAGTCGACTCCGAACGACAGATTTTTGAGAAATTTTTCATGGCAATTTTATTTACTCTCAGAGTTTTTGTCAGAAATCTGCTGAGAAGAATACTTTTTCTATTTTATTTTGACATCTGGCCTGGGACTCGAACCCTGGCTTTACGTCTAATAAGGCAGCACACTACCTACTAGACCACGGCGACCTCAAGTATATAAATTTTAAAAAGGAAGTCTGCTGATACACATGCGAATGAATGACCGTAATCAATGACAGTTGAAATAGAATATAGGCGATTTAAGGTGGTTCAATGGTAATAAATTCCTTAACAACATTCCTCATAGCTTCGCTGATTTCGTTGCTGTTACAAAACCTTTATTGCATAAACAATATTTGGCTAATGACGTAAGGTGAAAAAGAAAAAAACATAAATCCCTTAAATCCAATGTAAATATTTGTTTGTGTATTAAATTGATAAAATAATAATAACATTAAATGCATTAAAAAATCTATAGAAGCGCGGAAAAAAACTGAAATATTCAATAATTGATTTTAATAAATAGAAGTAATTTATGCAATTCATTACGGAAAACTATTGCAGAAAAGTTTTAAATTTTACGTTTCTTCAAAACAAATGTTTTACTTGAGTCATGAATTTTGTAATGACTTCATCCAACTAAACGCTGGCATATATAAAAATATTAGTATTGTAATGTATTTAAAACATATAACAATTGTTAATAAAATTCAGTATTGAAAACTACGTTTGGAATTGGACTCATAAACACTTTGAAATAAATTCGCTTTAGTAATGAAGATTTCTGATTGTATCTTCAATCGACGAACATTGCTTACTATTTATCGAATGGAATTTTGTATCTTAGAAATCATAATAATTTTGAATTCAAGTAGTCCTTTTATTGGCATACTCGCCGTAGTCCAGTAGGTAGTGTGCTAGCTTATTAGACGTAAAGCCAGAGTTCGAGTTCCAGGCCAGACATCAAAATAAAAAAATACAAACAAATTTCTTCTCTTTCTCTTCTTGAAAAATTTCTCAAAAATCTGTCTTTCGGAGTCGACTTTAAACTGTAGGACCCGCCACTTCTGTATAAAATTAACACACACAACATAAGTGGTGTGAGAAACTGCGGGCTTCCTTGGGGACGATTGCTGTAGACTGTCTAATGGTGAAGGCCATTTTATAGTCACCACTAACAACTCGTTTTCTTACCGTTGGCATCTTCTCTCTTTCCATCTTTCCTAAGCCTGCACAATGCACTGCATGAGTAGGGGTCTTCCCCTGAGTGCTGGTTTAATAAAAAAAAAGTAAAAAATGTAATTTCTTAATAACATTTAAATAAGCGTATGCATACTTTAATGAAAGCGAATCTCCTATACACTCAACTTCTTTTAAATTGATGGGAATTGCAATATTGTCTTATAATCCCATAAAGGACGACACTTGGAATAATCCTTCGTAGATTTTATTACTCTAGTTTTTGTAAAATTTTAGATATTGTGTAACATGGAAATCTGTCTTGTTCCTATCAGCTTGAATTACAACTTGAATTTGTGAAACGTAAATATATTCATTACCTTGTTAATAACCATCACATACATTAATATTTAATTTTCTATAAATTCTTCCGTAACATTTAACCACATTTTAAACACATAAAAAGTTTTTTACGACCAACAAGATGTACATTTACCCACTCATAAGTGCCTGTCCGTAACCGCAGCAATGACACATAAACTCATACACATAAACATCTACACAAACTAATAGAATTAAAGTAAATATGGATTTAAAAAGTCCCATTCCCGTAGATCTGTAGACATGTCCTTGTAACAAAGACAATATGCTGATAGTGATGTTTATATTATTCGTAAAAAAGGATTAAAATTCGAAAAGGAAAGAAGTTATACGCACAAGATACTATTGCAACAACACAGGCAAAAAGGGGTGGCGGACAGTATGAACATCTGCTCTTTTATTGGATTGTTTTGTTACACTGTTGTTAAGAACGCCTTGTTGCCTGTTTGTGTTCCAATATTTTCGATAATGAAACGAATAGTATTGGGCGGTATTTTAAATGATTTGTAACCACAAAAAAAATAATAATTTAAATTATAAGCTACGTTGTGGCGACTTAAACAGTTATAAAAGAGTAGCAGAAAATTCAGTAAATTCAATCATGCAATGAGTTACTATTTGTAAATATGTTAAAAATAATGTATAGACCTTTACATCTAAAAATGTGATTTAATTTGAGTACAAAAATAACTCTAACAATCGAACCCAATCTGATTACGTTCCATTTTTCTCCATGTTGTCAGCAAAGACTTCTATAGTGCAGTATAAAAACTCAATTCATGTCAGTGTCAGAGGTATTCTTACGGAATACGAAAAAGATTCTGATGTTTGTTAGGAAATCAGGAATGGTGAAAACCTTACCGTATATAGACTTCTTCAATATATCGTGTCCTCTACCCCACAATAATTATAATACATTGAATATACTCTGTTGATAGTCGAACAAGAATTTGACGAAATTAAGACTATTTTCGATATATACTATATTTTTGGCAAAAAAAAAAAAATATAAGATATGCTTCCCCCTCAAACATACCAATATTCCGAATATAAGGAACTTTTACAAAGTTAATAGCCTATCGACGATTACAATATAGCCTGATTAATATCGAACGTAGACCAAATAATGTTACAATATTTTAAAAAGTCCTACAATTCTATAACTATATACCCAATCAATATAAATTATTTATCCAAATCATGCAATTTTATAAGCTTATTGAAGAATTATGTGGATAAAACCAAAGCCAGCGCTAAGAAAAAGGGTTAACAAAACCAAGAAAGTTCAGTCAAACTAGATCAAATTAAGCCACTTGACTCCGAATCATAAACATTTAGATTCGAATCTGGGCTAATGCGAATCATTTTCGAATTTTAAGGACATACTCGTAAAATTTAATACAATTTAAAAAGAGAGAAATTAGAAGTTCATGTAACATTTCTAGCATTTAAGTCAGTGATGCACAATTGAGTACAACTTTAACATTATTGACAAATCTTCTAACTTTGTGAGAATAATTCTTCCAAACTGCGTTAATATATAGCATAGCATTACAACGATATTGAAATGATAAAATAATCCCAGCTATACAAAATTTAAAAGAAAAATCTTAATAAACATCAACCTGAGTCAAACAACTGAATAAATCTCATCCGTCAAATATAGGGTGTGATGCAGAATGATGCTTATCAGCAGTATTTCCATTTGGTTTTATTATACTATTTTTTATGCCTTTTGTTTCATGAAAAAGTTATTATAGTTTTCCTTTGTACATATTTTCTGGACATTACGCATACATCTATACGTAGATACACATATACCTAGATAGTCTTATATACACGTACACATATCGCATATGTAATCGGTAAATGAAAAGGACTTTCTTGTTGTCAACCCTTTTTTCAACGAGTGCGTAAAAACAATACAAGAGATTTCTTATGAGCAACAGCGTTGGTTAATATGACCAGGGATTCCTTTTATCTGTCCAGAGTACATTTGCCTTGGTTACACCACAAATTCTAGGTTTTTTTTATATTTTTGTGGAAGACCCTGAAATGTCACAACATCAGCAAAAATGTTATAAAATCTTAAAGAAGCTGAACTGACACACACCATTGTTGCTAGACTACAGAATAGCCTTAATTCATACCTTTTCAAATTTGACACTGATGACAGCAAAAAGTTTAAGAACTGTTGATGGTTGAAATATTTTTCCCTACCCTTCTTTAGGTAAAAGTTTTCAACGTATAAGAAAACATCCCTTCGTCACAAATGAAAACATTCATTCAATTTCATTTTTATATTGAAGATTTTCTAGATGATGAAAATGAAGTTTTCCCTTTGGCATGTTGTTTTGTTTTCATTTGTGGCGTTGATGAAACTTTAATGACACGCAACAAATGCTTGAATTACAACAATAATAACAGCAAAAACATTTTTCTAAACAATTTAATTTGTATGTTTTTGTTTTTCTTTTTACTCTATCTCTCTCTGTTTCCATCTCTTATTCAAAAGAATTTTTTTATTTTTGTGATTGTACTGTTACCACTGAAAATTAAAGAAAAAAATGTATATAAATTTTTTATTTTCTTACCATCAAAGTGCCGCACAAATTGTTGTTTTCGTTTCCATAGAAATAAAATTCAATTACCACCACTTATTGCATTAGCGACTGAAAATAAAACAGAGAAATGTCTTTGTTATTATCATTTACTTGGACGCAGCTATGTTTACATATTTAAAAGTTCTAGGAATAATATTTATCTCAAGGTTCTAAATTTATATTTCCATTACACAAATGTGTAGTGTAAAATAAGCCTGTAAACATAACCCTATATTTTAACTTAAATATTTAATTCAAATGATTTACAGGCAATTGTTTGCATTTTTTATGATCCAAGTTAAAACTCCGTCTATTTTTTAACTAAATCTATCATATCTCTTTCGTACAACACTGAGCACATTTCTCTTACATTTGCGGACTTGTGTTAACTTTATTATTTATTATTTAACAAGAATAGAGATATATATAATAATATATATATATATATAATATATATAATATATAATATATATATATATATATATATATATATATATATATATATATATATATATATTACTGTTCTAAAATTCCATATATATATTTATATATATATATTATATATATATTATATTTATATATATTATATTGTTATATATGTATATATACGGTACATTCACGAATGTGCACATAATTGTGATCAGTATTTTTTGAAATACTAAGGAGCTAATTATCTTCATAATCGTTGCAAAAGTGTCAAGCAACCATATCTTGTACAATACAATCGCTCATTGGCAAGCTGTTTCCAAAAAATCAGCATTGAATGACCGAGTTGATTATCGTTTCTTAAAAGCCAAAAGTTAATTATTTTTAAACACGACCAACACTCAGGATATGGCACTACGGATGCGGTATATAGTGTGGGCCATAGAAAAATAGATTGTGGGAGTGAAGCAAAGGAAATATGAACGTTAGGGACATTCAATTTGCCTCAACAAATTCTCTTTGAAATACCACCAACATATGACGCTACAAATTTTGGTTAGTTTTTAGTATCTAATGCCATTTATTTTATTTAATTCTATTTTAGATATACATATACAATAAAAGGAACTTTCTTTAGTAATTATATTTATGTTCCTTCAGAATATTTATGCTAATTTATTAATTTGGATTATAACAATTATAATAATTGTTTATGTAAACAAAATTGAAAATGTAACAAAAGTTGAAATAAATTGTAAAATCTATTATGTAAAAGAAAACGAAAGGAAAAGCGCTTTAATATAGAATTTTGATCAATATTTTTCCGCTACCCATAATCACTGATGATTTAGTATAACATTCCTTAATTTTTCATTAAACACATTTTAGAAACCACTATATTAATTCCCGTAGTTTACTAGGTAGAGTGTTGTCTGATTAGAGCACGGCTGAAACGCCAATTCAGACATCTCCAACAAAACGAAGTATGAAAAAATATTTCTACGGCGGCTGTTTGTCAGCAAATTTTTGACAAAAATTCTGACTGTGAACAAAATTGCCATGACAAAGTTTACCAAAAAATATGTCGTTCGGAGTCGCCTTTAAACTGTGGGTCCCGCTATTCTTGTATAAAATTAAACCATACTTCAGGAATGGTGTGAAAAGCTAGGTTGTCATTCTCACTAATTACCGATTATGTAAATATGTTTGTATACACTCATACACTATATCATAGTGATCGAAAAGAGAGTGAAATAAACTTCAACTTTTATGTGGAAATGGGTGTCGTCACGATTATAGTTGATCTAAACTATTTTATTGAAACGATCGGATCGCAAACGATTTCACTTAACAGACCATAATCTAGTAAGTATGTATTATATAATCTTACTAATCTAATCTATTATCTCAATAGCCTTCAGCAGAAGCTTTGGGAGAAAATAATTCTCATGAAAAAGCTTCAGAAATCCGTCGTTGAAGTCTGCGTTAAACTGGATAAAATTAACACATTACAGGGATGGCGTGAGAAGCTAGTTCCTAATCCTAATCAAGTAAGTAAATTAAATAAGTTGCTTGCGACTAAATTAAGAACTGTCTAGCTTTTTAGAATAGTAATAATTTACAAACTCTACTCTACTTTAAATATTTTACCACCAAACACCTGCTTATATTACGCTGTTCAGTTTTCTTATCTCCTATTATTTCAGCTAGCCCACTCATCTTCCATAAACATTCAATACCGTTCTAATTACTGGCTACACTTATGTGAATTTGTTAGTAATGGAAGAAAATTGTCTAAACATTTTATCTCTTGAACTCTGAAAAATCATTTTCTAATTCATTGTTACACTGATTGTTCTTTATTAATTAGTGCATTAAATTATTTGTGATTCTAAACCTTCTCTACTTAAATTTTATTGTTATTAATTAGCACATAACCTACGGCGATGCTATGTTTAGTATAAACCGTAATTTAATTATAATAAAAATTAATTATGATAGAAACTGAATAATGTGTTAAATCGATTTTATGTGACTACTAGTTATGGATTGTAAGTGTTAATAATAATAAATACTTATGTACATTCATGCGAAACCATATAAACATTTATTATTTATTTAAGCTTTAGACTATTTTCCATTAGGTCTGCTAGTAAGTCTTTTAATTTCCGAAATAAAGAAATAAAGTAAATGAAAAATTATTAACCTTTTTTATTCACGATAAATAAAAAATATGGAGGTTTGTTCAAAGGGAATTTAAAAAAAGAAAAAAAATTTTAAATACTATCGGCCAAATTCGATCCCAGGTTAACTTACGCCATTAATAAAGACGAAATTATTTCGATATAGTTGGGAGTCATCACAGTGTCCTTAAAAAATTACTTTAAACGTTAATGTTTAGAGTAAAAAGGCCAACTACGACACTTTTTACACTTTTGTTGCGATATCAAATCAAAATTATAAGAATAAATAAGTAAGAAAGCACAAGTGTGTCCCGGATGAAACTCATCGTGTAACAAAAATTTATGAACTGATATCAGATGACCGCTTGCAAATTTCAACACAGTCCATCTTATGAAATGAACAAATTATATAACCGAATACCATTACATCCGAAGAAAAGAAAGCCGAAATAATAACCTACATTGTATAAAAAACGCTTTTTATCTAAATGGTGAACGATGGAGCCATTTGGTTACGAAATCATCGATATTTCATATGAAAGCCATTGCTTCTTTTAACATTGTGAATCGCACATGTTGCTGAAATGGCATTTGAATATTACTAAAATCAGATTATTTTTATAATTATTTCCTGGAACTTTACTTTCAAATATAGTGATGTACATCAAAATTTAAATGATGGTTTACTTTTTGAACGCGCCTCAAATTAACAGAATTTATGAACTTCATAGGTTTTACAGAACGATATGCCAAGAGATATTGTGATATTTAACAACAGTGTTAGTCTAGATGAAATCGTATTTCTGATAATGAAAATAAGGCTAAAAGAGCGCACCTAAATTTGAATTATATATATTATTCCCTTATACCAACCGACTTTTCATTACGTTAACATAATAACTGAACTCTCCTATCCAGCCAATTTTATGTTGAACTGAAAACATTATATTAAGTTGTTTTTTGTTGAAAAAAAGTTGAATTAAAAAGTCGAAAAATATTTAATTTCCCCTTGAATTGAATGAAATATTATGGTATGTGTCTACCAAATTCTGTGACTAAAAGGCAGCAAAATGCCTTAATAGGGCTGAAAAAAAAAATTATAAATTGAGCGACGGCCGAAAAAATGTTTTATGGTTAAAAGGAGTAAGTGTTTGAAGAAATAATTGCATTACTAATGGTCCTTTAAGCCAAAAAAAAAAAAGAAAAATACCAAAAATAACAACAACACAAAGAGCCAATATTTAACTTTTAACTACGCTTAACATTTAACAAAAGAAAAACAGCAAATTTCTTTAAAAAATCCAATTGGCATTAAAAATGTTACAACCGTCACGTTGAAACTAATAAAAAGTTGAAATAAAAAATATTCCTAGCATTGATGTAACGGAAGACAAAACTTTTGCAGAATGTTCGACAATGAAATCATTTTCAATAGTTTTATATTCAATTTGGGGAACTAATGGGAAAGTGAAGCGTACAAAAGGCACCTAGTTTTTACATAACCAATCCTTTCCAAATGTCAACCTTACCCACTGTCCTTCAAGGGCTTAGTGTCCCCTGTCACGGTAACGAGGCTCTGACGACCGACTATGTACGGTATAACCTTAATACTTGCAGGCCTGGTGGCGATGTTGGCAACCCCAACACCAGAATCGGACGCTATAGCCTAATAAGCTGTACGTCTTAAATACTTGTTGTAGCCCTATGGTCCCTAGAGGACTAAAGGAACATATAATAATAATAATATTCAATTTAAGTCGTAGTGGCTAGTAGGTTGTGTGTTGGCTTATTAGATGTAATGCCACGGTTCAAACCTAAAAATTGCCAGTTTCTCAAAAATCTGTCTTTCGAAGTCAATTTTAACCTGTAGGTTCCGTTACTGATCTATAAAATTAACATACAATATAAGAGGTGTGAGAAGCTAGGTTCCGTGATAAAAAAATATCATAAATCTTATTCTGTTATTGCACTAATAAAATAAAATAAAAAATAAAGCTATAAGTTAGAATTAAGTTTCCTCCATGTAAAGCCACACCAATTGAGCGCTTGTATTACCACGACGATTTTGGTGGTGTAGCTTTCGACAATTGTCTCCGCATTGCAAGCCTGTTGAATAACAATAATACATCAAACAGTTTAACGCTACTAAACAAACTCACAAACAATAAGAAAAGCATTAAAAAAAAAAAGGAATATTATTTCTATTTATAAATGCATTCCACGATCTTTCGACAAAGTTTGGGTCTAAGGTGTTATATCTGAATTTCAGCTAAACTTAAGTATTTATTGATTCAGCCTGTGCAGGATAAAGGCTATTTTGCCTTCCCATATAGCTTAATAGTGTTAATCAGCGAGTGTGGACATTGTGAATTAGTGCTATTAAAGTATTGAGTAGAGGGTATCGAGTATTTACCAAATTTTTTGGATACTCAATACTTTGGAGTTAAATAAGCACAACATAATTTGTTTAAATTTAACGGCAATGGTATAAAAAATGCAAGTCTGCTAAATATACAACTCAGCTGAATTCACTAAAAAGTGAAAATGCTGAAAAATTATTATTTTTGCATTTCTAACAAACACAAAGCTTTTTCAATCAAATTTTTCTTATGATGAGGAAAAATTTTAAATTTTTCTTTGTCAAATAAAATCTTTCTTACCTGTAGTAAATTTTGACATTTACCACTAATCATTCAATTCGTTAACATTGAAATAAAAGTTAACTTTTCTAATATATTTATAGTAGTATAGTATTGAGTACCCAAATGAAAAGTATTGAGTAGTATCGAGTAGTGGAAAGTAGTAGAATGTTACAGCACTATTGTGAATTCTGATCTACTATGCATATTTAAGAAAAATATGACGATGGAATAACCAATACAGAGTATGAATACGAGATACAAGGTCCCAGTTCAGATATGTATTAACATATTTTCACATAGAAAAATATTATCCCCTGAATATCTAGATAGTCCCTTAATCTTGACATATACTCGCATGTATATGCCTTGATTAATATAATTTTAATTAGTAAAATCTCATAACAGACATTAGACTATAAACTCTTACAATTGATTCATTCATTTAATTAGGGTACGGTGTTTATAGTGTTTATATATACATATATATCAAATTCAAAGACATCAAGATAAAATCTGACGAATGATCACAACAGCACTACGATATATTAAAAACTGGATCGTACAAAAAATGTCGACGTGCCAACAGTCAAAGTAGAAATTTCATATTTCATAACATTTTTGAATTTAATATACAAAGAGATATGATTTCATTACATCTAATAACCTCGGCTTGCTTGCAAAATAATTTATTAATTTTTAGTAGAAAGACTTTTTAAACCTTTTTTGAACACATTCAATTTTACAGCCATTAATCCTTTTGGTTATTTACACTCTTGCAATAATTACAACTACACCCCATGTAATGAAATCAAAACTAATTTCTTCTAATTTAAACAAAAAATATTTCGACTACTTCAACAGATCAAAAGTCTCATAAAAACATAAATGGCATTATAAGTGCATAATATTAAATCATTCGTGTATTAAAATAAAAATAAAACACTAAAGGCGAATAGAATCATTTTCAAGCTCTTAAAAGGAAATGAAAACATTTTATATTTTTCTAGGATTTCAGCCTTTCATTTCAAAGGATAAAGCAACGAGAACCAACATCGTCAAATCAAAAGCAGAGAAGAATGGAAAAAATTACGTGATTTCAACGATAACATCTTAAAAATAGGAAAAAATACAAGAAAAAATTAAACGAAAAGAAGTCATTGGACATGAACAAAAATAACGTGATTCGAATCCTTGTAAACATTTCGTTAGTAATGAAGCTGTCTCCACAGCAAACTTGATATTTGAACAAATTTTCTATGGATTTTTTTTATAGTATGAAGAAACATTAAAAACGATTTTTCATTTTTACAGATTTAATTTTAATGTTATTAAAAGTATTGCAAATTCTCTCCTCCAATGCAGAAGCTCCACTCTTCGAAATAGCTATAATAAATTATCGAATATTTCCTTTCCATTTCAATTTCTTTTTTTCCATTTTATTGCTCATAATTTATGCGAATTTTTTGAAAATATATTATGGAGGGTCATTAACGTACCATAAGTCATAAATACTATCATATTTCTAAGAAATTATTACGTTTGAATCAAATCTAGCAAAAACTAAACAAAAGTAGTGTCAATTTATTTTAAACGAATTTTCATTTATTAAGAGATTTTTTAACGCTTTTAATGGAAAATCAATGTACAAATGTTTCAAATTGGAAATATGTATAGATAGTAATAAATTTATATAAAATTTCTCTAAAGTAATTGTGTTTGAACAGAGGAATTTATTGTATTTTACCCACTCTTCTTCACTTATTTAACTACTTCCTGAAAAAAATAAATTTATTTTATTTTGCTAGTTTCATAAGAACCCTTAAGTGTTCACATTTTCCTTTTTTACGATATCAATTTGTGGCTTTTCAACATTGTTTTATGTATTATTCCTTTGTAGCTGACATATTAAGGTGACCATAAAAATATGTGTCTATATATTTCGGATTTTGTAAGTTAATAGTTTTAATCTGTTTTGAAATTTTCTCGCGTCATAACTTAATTCTTAGTAGCAAGTTGAAACTGTAGCTCTGCTTAGGCCTACTGCCTAAAATACTTCTACTGCGCATATTATGCTGTAGTCACCATAGCCAAGGGCCTAGTGTGCTGGAGCTCAGCTCATACTACAAAAAGTAATGACAATAGTCAGAAAGAGACCCTGCAATACATCTTGGCACCAGCCTCTAAACTCTGAAAAATTAAAGTTTTTCTCAGACAAAGGTTTTCACCTTCATATCTCTCAAAAATGACCCCCCTTCCTCTAAATTTTAATTTACTTCTCTTCAATGCCTTTCAAATTGATTTTTAATGTGAATGTTTTGTTCTATTTCACTTATTCTTTTCAAAATAAGACTGGCCTCCTTAATAATAGAATGGAACGAAAACCTTTACAATTTCAACAACGAATACGTTGTTTACAATTGAGAAAGACAGCCAAAGTACTTGAATTTGTACCTGTAACTGTTAGAAAAATCGAATTTTTTTATTCAACAGTTTTCTTTGAATGAATATCTGTAGGATTTCTACATAAAGGTGTGTAAAACATATTTTTGGCACTTTTTTTTATTGAATTTTATAAAAATTTTGTTAAATTACATAAAGAAAAAGTTATGAGTTTTTTTTACTATTCTGATTGTAAGGAAAGAATATTAGGAAGTAAAACTTTAAAAACGGCTTTAATAAGAAAATTTTTACACGTTCCATGCCCTTATTAACCAATTCTATTAACGCCTGTTCTGAAGTTCTTAATAAAACACCCTAGAAAGTAGAACATAGATGTACATACATTGAAAAATATAAAATACAAAATAACAATATGACACGAAAAATGTGTGAATTGTGTAATTTCTAGTCTAAAGGAAAAGAGTTTTTTCTTTTCCTTTACACATTAGAGCTGAAAACTTATGCAACACAAACATTCCATTCAACACAAACAATTTAATGTTGTTGCAACACCATTAGTCTTCTTAACCAACTAATTGGTATCGAAACATAAATTAAAAGTCGGAAATAGAAAAATGTAAAAATTGTTATATGGCTATAATATCACGTTGTACAATACTCTCGGCGTATAAAATAGAAACACATTGCTAAAGAACTTGAGGTTTGTTTAGCAACCCAAATAAAAATTATTTTTCCATATAATTTTTATACTTTAAGGATTTAATGTGTCTAGGTAATGTTAAGAAATAATTTTACACTTAACCGATAAGACCCAACTAATCGGTCAATATTAAGCATATGAGCGCCCTGGTAGTCTAGTGGGTAGTGTGCTCGACTATTAGCGTGAGGGTCGTGGGTTCGATTCCCACCAGAGGCTCTGGTCTGTGACACTACACTGAGCGTATGGTTCTAAGTTACTCAGCTCGTATAGAATTAGAATATAATTTGTAATTGTATTGTAATTAATAAATAAAATAAATAAAATAAAATAATATTAAGCATATATATATTTATGCAATGCAAATATTAAAATCTGATGGAACTGATTAGTTATTGTCTTAGTCACGGTGCGTGATATGAGTTAAGTGGCTTGAATTTCAATTTAATTTCTTCTTTCACAAAACAATTAATCACGATGAATGCACTTTTACTAATGATTTGAATAGGTATAAAAGGATAAAATACATACAACATACATACATACATACAACACATTGGTTCGGTTTTAATACAAATGTGCGCCAAAATATATTTATATAAGTACTCTTTTGTTCATAAAAACAAATCTTATTTAAGTTTAAGTTTTGAGAAATTTTTTCATTTAACAAAACAAGTTTATTGAAATCTTGGGACTTTATTTTAAAAAATAAAACTTATTTCCAGACGAAAGACGTTTGCATTTTATCGCTAAAGCAGAAATTTTTAAAATTGTATCTAAATATTATGGTAAATTCTCGGCATGAAAGTAATCACAAACATAACAAAGTTTTCAAATGAGATCAGATTCAACTTGCAAACAGATTTCGAGGTACCTTAGAACCCATTGCTAGGGTGTTTTGTGTTAGGTAAAATATGACTAAGTTACCTGATCAACTACCCCACACTACGCAGAACTATCGACGGTCACACAGCGTTTGTTTGTCAGCATTTTGGCTTCCCTTCTAACACTTCAATACTAAGGAGCATTCCTCTTCTTCAAGTTATCTATTATACTATATATTATTATATTTTATTATTATATTATATTTTTTCATCATCATTAAATTTCTACACAGAAACACTAACAATTTTTCCTTGATTTAAACTTTTCCAAAAATTCAATTTTATAAAATATTTCTCCATAAAAAGCACACACCTTGAATTTAGTTTGGTCTTTGCAGTCTCTCACCCACTCACTACGATACGATAATAACAAAACTAAAGTCCATGACTTTTAAGCATCCGATTGTTTGCAAGTATTATAACTGTTGTTGTAATTTGTATTGGTACTCGTAGTACTAAAAGAGTACTTGGTAATGTCAGAAGATTAACTGTTGGCAATAAGTTTTCTTAACCATTCTTTTTACCATATTTTCTCACATACTAAGAGAAATATGTTCACATATGCATGTGTATAGTGATTGGTTGATATTACAGTCTCTTCTCGCTTACTTACTGACTTAGTTGTTAACGAGTAGTTGTACTGCGTGTATGTGAGGGCTATAAATAGTTTATAGCACTCAATGATTCATGGCTTCGAGCATATAGTTTAAGCCTTTGATTGCTTTCAATATATAAAACCCAATAACGTTTTGCCTTCTCAACAGATGTTTGAAAGAATGCTTTTAATTTCATATCAGCCACAAACATTTTTGGAATGCACTGTAGATTAATGAGCACTTTTACTGTTGACATCTAAATAAAACATTTTTTGCCAATTTTAACAATTTTTCGAAGATTATTGTATTTTTAATTATTATTTAATTTAAATCTCAACATTATTGGATTTAAAATAAACTATAACTATAATATTTTTTAATTTTGATAATTTTCTAGGAATCTGTAGGAATCGCCTTTTTTTATTTAGCTTGTCGAATAATCTGCTTTGATTCCAAAGGGAGAAAGCTGAATTTAAGCCTAGATAGTTAATGAATGCTCATATTATATAATAACCTATTATAGAAAATTTTTTTTTTCTGATCTAACGGACTTGTTTTTGAGCTATGATTGCCATAGCTGTCATGGACTTATAACGAGGCCTTCTTCTAATACATCTATTTACCAAGTGTTCAGTAATATTATTGGAAAAAGTTCTGTAGATTCTATTGAGTACACGTTAACGGATCATAATTTGATATCTGTTAAACTTCATTGTCAATATGAATCAGATAATGGTTGAGCAGATACTTAATGAAAGTTTGAGGGGTATTGAACGTGTAAATGATCCCATGTTATTAACCAACAGTCTTATATCGTGTATTAATAGTGCTGTTAATGCATCAACAAGTACGTCTCAATGTAAAAAATCTATAAGATTTGAAATGGAGCCATGGATAAACAATGACCTCAAGGCTTTAATACTGTACAAAAAAAGGATTTTGACTAAGCGAAGGAAATCGAAAAGTAATAAATACGATGGTTTGCTGAAAAGACTCGGGAGAGTTGTCAAGTTGGCTGTTAAAAATTCTAGAGATAATTATTACTGTTATAATTTAAATGAGATTTGCACTGACCCGAGAAAGACCTGGATCTTTATAAATAACACCCTTGGTAGAAATAAGAAAAAGGATATTAAGTTAAGTGCTGCAGGGGTATCGATAGATGAAGATAATGTCAAAGCAAATATGCTTAATCAATACTTTATTCAATCAGTCATTCAAGTAAGGCAACAGATACAAAGATTCCCGGAGGATAGCTGTAATTCGTTAAGGTCTTTGTGTCAAACATCTAGTCGTTTTAATCTTCAGACTATTTGTCTAAACGATATAGCTAATGCTATAAATAATCTGAAATTAAAAAAATCTACTGGTTATGACAATATTACGTCGGAAACATTATATAGATGCAAGGACATAATTGCTCCAATCCTAGAGCATATTTTAAATCAAATAATTCTAACATCAAGTTATCCCGATTGTCTAAAGATAAGTAAAATCGTTCCAATACCTAAAGCCCCAAATGCCGCTATAGTCAATGATTTTCGTCCGATTTCACTTCTATCCACGATAGACAAAATTTTTGAAAAATTGATCCATGAAAAACTTCTGGCATACTTTGACAATAATTTTTTGTACAAACATCAGTACGGATTTAAAAAAGGTTGTGGAACGGAGGATGCTGTAATAAATGTTATAAATTATGTATGTGATGGGATAGATAGGGGTTCATGTGGTGTTGTGGGCCTGTTTCTTGATTTTACCAAAGCTTTTGATCTGGTTGATCATGAAATTATGATACAGAAGTTGAAATATTATGGTGTTGTTGATGGAGAGTTGAAGTTATTTGAAAACTTTCTTAAAAATAGGAAACAATTCGTTCAGTTAGAGGATACTAAGAGTGACACTTTGAATGTAATTAGCGGAGTGCCACAGGGTAGTTGCTTGGGGCCTTTACTGTTCTCTATTTACATAAATGATCTTTTTAATTTGAATCTATCTGGGAAATTGTTTATGTTTGCGGATGATGTTTGTTTGTTTTATCCATACAAATATGACCTTGTATTGAAAACTTATATGGAACGAGATGCTGCCCTAATTTTGGAATACGCTCGACTTAACAAGCTGATTCTAAATGCAAACAAGACAAAGATGGTCAGATTCCGGCCGCGTTCATATATGCCGATCAATAACTTCAGTATTTCTGTTGACGGAAATGATATTTTTGAGACCAATGAAGTGAAGTATTTAGGAGTTACGTTACAAAGCAATTTAGCATGGAATTCGCATATTAAGGACGTCAAAAGGAAAATTGCACCTGCTATTGGAATTTTATTCAAAATGAGAAACAAATTTAATTTAAAAACAAAACTCCTAATTTATCAAGCATTGATTCAAAGTCACCTAAACTATATGGTTACATTGTATAGTTACAAAAATACAACTGAATTAAAATCACTGCAGGTTTTGCAAAATAAATCTTTAAAATTGGTTCATAACTTATCATTACTATATCCAACATTGACACTTTATGAAGGTGTTTGCAAGCCGATAATGCCTATATGTGCCCAATATAAGTATTAACTAATAATGTTTATGTTCAAATCCATAAATAGGATTGGATATCACACTATCGACTTTGTTCAGAATCAAAGAATTTTCAATACTAGAAGTCAGAGCAATTTATATACCCCAAGATGCAGATTGGAGATGACTAAGCAAAGGATTGAATATGCTGGAAGTCTTGAGTATAACAGCTTGCCTATAAGGATAAAAACGATAAGCACTATTTCAACGTTTAAAAGAGAACTGAAAGAATTTTTATTTGGAAGGTTTGAAATGCTATCTGTTTGCCAATACTGTCCAGAGAAATGCCAATCTCATATATGAATTCAAATAAATATAAAACTTTATTTTTATTAGCCTATGACAGTGTTTCAACTTTTTTGTTTTTTGCCCAAACTGAGATGCGATGTATCAAGATCTTATTCACTCCAAAGATTTATTTCTCTCTGTTAGTAAACATTAAACTCGTTAAACATTGGTCAACATCTCCTTGTAAACTCTAAAATCACTAAATGATTTTATTCTTTAACATACTATGTACAAAAGGAGTATATTTTCATCTGGAAAAATACTAAAATTGTTTTTATAACTTTGCAATATGGTCAGCTAATTAAAAGTCGAAGTAATTGGAACAAATAATGAGATTTCTAAAAAATAGTATATACAATTTTCCCAGAATTTTGTAATCTTAACAAGCATTAAAATTATTTAAAATATTTTTTAATATTATTAAATTATAATACAGTTATTTATAATTTTTATTATTAGAATTTAATATCTCACAATTATACAAAAGTAATAAAAGTTAAATGTTTTTGTTGTTATTATTGATGATAATCGGATATCAAATCAAATTCCATAATAAACAATCGATTCCAATCATAAATTTAATATCATTCTTGTTTGAAGTGAAAGAAAATTAGATATTTTCTCCACATTATATTGCCTTGATTTTTCAAATTTCTTATTTTGACCAAATAATAATGACTACAATACATTTTTTGCCCTTCTTTCTTGTTGTTCTTTTTTTTACACTTCATATAGTCATTCATTCAATAACGATACAGTTTTCTATTTTACTAGTTTATTGACAGGGGAGTGTGTACATGGCTGTGTGGCTTGGTATTGCTACATACAAGTTTTATTTATTAAATATACCACTATATGTGTTACATTCAAGTATTGGAAACCATTTTTATTCCACTGAAGTGAAAGCATAGGCCGATTTCTACAAATATTAAATAGAAAAAGAGAATATCAAAATATTAGAAAACAATTGGCATCAAATTTTTTCTTTTTCCTTGTGTTGCGATAGTTTTTGTATATTTTAATTAATTATAATTATTTCACATAAAATCGGTTTTCCAAGTTAAATTTGGACTATTATTTTTTAACGTTTTAAATGTAACTCTAAAATAACTCCAATATCCCAGGTTGCGGCGGAGTAGGGTAACACCAGTATCATGAGACTAATATAATAATTCTACTTATTTGCGAAAACGTATGGCCACATACCCACATACAATTTAATAACACAGTTTATAACGTAAGTAATTCTGTTTGTTCCTGTTTGTCTTTGCAATCAAAAATTTATTTTATTTCTTGTAGAAAAAAGAAAAATTACAACTTCTCACACAGCAACACATCATTTAGACATTTGGACTGGAATTCATGTCGGACTTTTTAAGAGTGACCAGAGAAGTCGAACTCAATAAAATGATTTCGTTGATTATATTACATTTCTTTTGCTCTACTGGTTTTACAAAGGACGATTTTGTATGTATCCATAAGATTATTATTGTCGTTTGTTATTGGTACTCAGGTATTTGTTTGTATTTTGTAAGCAGAAATATAAAATTTTGTGAAAGAAAAACTCCAAACGAGTTCAATGTTACAAAGGCAAGTTATTCTCCAACTTGAATAACATCTTTTTGTGAACAATTGAGAAAATTGTACTTAAACATTTATTAGATATTGTAGAATTGTATAGAAACTAAACAAAACTCTATTCAATAATATTTTATTACAAACGAATAGAGAAGAACACATGTAATGTATTTGAAACTCGTTGAATACTACATTACTTGTTATCGAATAATTTTATAATTCAATTGGGCGATGTCTTTACAATATTTTATTGAATATTTAAATTCGAAGTATGTAAGTATATAAATGTGTTCGATACGTGCTAATATAAATTTAGGATATTGTTAAGCGATTGACGGAATTTAAAGAGATTTATACATGTAAATTATGTTTTAATTTTCTTCAAATTTCTTGAAAATTTTATCAACAATAAATCTACAATTTTATTGAATTTTTTGGGCAACAGTCCTTAACATTGGATTTTTTTCTTTATATATCGCTTTAAAGTAGAGAAATTAAAATAATTTTTTGAATCTTAATTTGTAATCTGATTTTGAATCCTGTTGGGAGAAATACGCGTAAATTTCTTTATTCCCAGTAACAATATTAAAAGTATAAAGAAATATTATATAAGTAGTGTGCATATGAAGACGAAAATTTATTTCAAAGTGAATTAAAATATTTACAATTTTATATAAAAAGGTTGGAAAAAAAATTTAAAAATTTGTTGATACTACTAACTAACTAGTTAAAAATAATCAAAGAAACTGTTATGATTTTCAAAGGTTTGTGTAATATTACTATTTACGAGAGTAAACAAATTTTGTATTCATTGAGTATAAAGTCTACTAATTGAATACCATCTAACTAGGATAAAGAAAACTTTTTCCTAAGTTTTATTATTGCAGGAACATATCTTTAAAATTTAAATTCTTAAAATTCTTCCACATAAATCAACTATAGAAGTCTGATTTTGTGACATTCCGGCTAGAATGAGGAATCATTGAAACGTTCAACTCAAATGAGCTTTCATCTAAGAAAGTTTAAACAATCTACTAGGATACCAAACATAAAAAGTTTATATGTAAACATTCTGCATTCTACCGTTGGCTTCTGAATTCTTAGCAATAAACCCAACAATATGATATGCTTTAGATATTGTTGAATGCTGTTTTTTAATACCAAATCGTCTGACTGAAAAGTATGATTATCTACCATGAAATCCCGTGAAAGGCCGTCTAACACGTCCAATTCTGAACTCATCACAGGGCATCATGACCAGTCAATCAATCGGCTGACAGTTTTCTCCATAACTTACCTCCACATAGAGCCAATAAATACTACGAAATTATATGTTCCGCAACGGGTATGAGCAATAAGAGTGAAAGGAACAATTTGGTTGCTACATATCCTCGTAAGAGAAGGACCATTCTGCATAAGTGGGTCAAGCATTTATGCTGGCACAGAAACTGAGTATTCGGTCCAAGATATTCAAGCATTGGATGCATTTAAGCCAATTTCATCTTAAGACGTATTGTTATAATAATATATGAATAGATCGGAGTATTTATACAACAGATACTGAAAAATGGGATATTAAACTTAAAAGGTATGGGTTAAAGTACTTAATGCGATCCACTTAAAAATTTTAAAGACACTATAGAAACAAAAAGGAAAACAACTGGGTGTTTTAATAACCTTCTAGTTCAGATCTCAAATCTTAATCCCTTCATGAGATCTTTTACTTTACTGTTGTTGATTAAAGGAAAACGTTGCCAAACATTTCGCCAGAACAGTAATTTTTCTATTTCCGTTTTGTACCTGTTAGAAGAACTTCAGAATGTATCATTTGAAACTCGATTATTTTATTCAAACTTCAATCGAACTTTTAAGCAATAAATCCTTATACAAGCTTTTTGAAGCTCGCAATATTTTTCAATATCATTTTGATAGTTTGTCAAACCGTTTAAAAGTTTCAATTCCAGTCGAGAATTGTGTACAAATGAATAAAATCAAAATTGTGGATATTTTTGATCATTAAAATCACTCAACTGAGTTTAAAAGTTAACAGACTCAGGACAAGACTACGTATTGACCGACTTAAGTATTACGCTTACTAAAAGTTTCCTAAATAAAAGATTTTTATGTATCAATCTTATGTGCTGGCCTAGGCATATTTATATATGTGAAGGATAAAACAGAATCCCCATTCGTGTTACTTCAGGCGGAAATAAACAACCTTAAGCCTAATCTGACATTTACTTTTAGTTTATTTATCGTTGGTAAAGCACTAATGTCTGTAGCACAGCAATTTTAATAATATCGACCTAGAAGATTATAACCGAACACCTCCAATACGCCTTTAAGACCAAATAAGAAAAAATAGAATTAAAATACTATAGATTGTATTGCAACGAAAATTTTGATATGTTCGAATTTCTTGTATCGATGGTAAAAACAAATTAAATGTGATCAAAAAATTTCTCAATAATTGTTTACATTTTTTTATTTTGTTAACAACTTTGTTTCTATATTATGACCTGGACAATGTGTCGTTAAAAGGTTACTAACTTTGCACGTAAATAACTTAGATCAACTGAGGCGACATATTTGTTGGTGAACACGTTCAAGTTGGTATTATTTCTTCATACATCACACTCATATACGCTGCAATTTATTCAATTATATTTTACAAAGACAACATATCAGCTTTAAAAACTAAAAGAAATAATTCAATGTTACATTACAGCCGTTTTAAAACAAAAGTATGTGAGTATGAACAGGTCTATACCAATCACAGTTTCTTCATTGTTGGTTGATGGTAGCACGTTATCAATTCACTTATTGTTTTCCTATATAGGAACAGACGTACGTACTGTATGGCCATTCCCAGTCCATACATCTATGAAAAGGAGTGTTTTTTTTTTTTTTTTTGTTCACAAAAGACAATGAACGCCAGTATGTTGCCTCTTTTATGGGGCAAATGGGAGTACAAACCAACAACCATCCAATATTCAATTCTATTGCATTAGTCTACTTGATTTAATTTGATGGGAGAATTGAGTCAAATCTTCATAAACATTATACGCATGTTGCAACAACTAAAATAAATTGGATTTCTTTTGGACTTCTTTAATAAAATCAAAATGAAAATGAAAACGAATAATGTGCTCATACAATAAATAAAAATAAAAATGTAAGAAAATCTAATAAAATTTTCTTAAATTGAATGTAGAATTAGAAAGAATAGAGCAGCATGGCGTTAAGCAATTTTAAGCATTAAAGCAGAGAAAGAAAAGAAATTAATTAATTTATTATTTCTCTCCGAACAAAGTTATTTTGGACCCTTATAAAGTCAAGTACATAATCTACTGCGATGTAATAAATGACCATTAAAACTTTCGAGTGCTAAATTTTACAATAATTACTTGTTTATTTAGAAAGTTTATTCTTTACTAAAATATGGTGTTGTCAACTAATCAGTAATCGTTATTATGGCATAACTCTTTACATCCAAATTTGTAGTGTAACAAGCGTTTTTCGTATGTGCACTTGAAACTTCTCCTCTAAAAGCATTTAAAATCGGAGATCATAAAGATGTATGGCTTAAGGTAACCTAAGTTCTTATTGCTTATAAACATAATAGTAAATGCTTCATGTATCAAGTATATAGGATATATGTATTATAGGATACATACATAATTTGTCATTACAATCCTTCAGTCAGGATTATTGACCTAGTTTCTAACACCACTTATGTTGTGTGCGTTAATTTTATACATAAGTGGCGGGACCTACAGTTTAAAGTCGACTCCGAACGACAGATTTTTGAGAAACTTTTCATGACAAGTTTATTTACTCTGAGTTTTTGCCAGAAATCTGCAGAGAGGAAATCGCCGAAGAAATACTTTTTGTAATTTGTTTTGATGTCTGGCCTGGGGCTCGAACCCTGGCTTTACGTCTAATAAGGCAACACACTACCTACTAGAATACGGCGACTTGTATTATAGGATATATGTACATTAGAGCGAGACACCAAAAAAAGTGTTCGATGTACCCCCCCTAAAAATGAACCTTGGATTTTTTTAAGACAACATTTAAAATATTTCGGCTCCAGCTTCGACCTCTCGTGAGCCGGACCATTTTGAAAAAAAGGTCTATTTTTGAATGTTTTGTTAATTTGAGGATCTGTTTCCTTACCATCATATACAATATGTATATCATAAGAAAGGTGTTTTTAAGGCGCATCCAACTGTTTATAAAATTTTTCCAAGGACGATCGTCCATGTCCTTTTTTTAAGGATATTCTCTGAAAAAAAAAACGGTTTTGAGTTTTTTGTTCGGGGTTGTTTGTAATAAAAATGCCAAATTAACATATTTTAATCTTTAGACGATTTAATTAAATACGGGTCTCAGCGTTTTGGAAATTCGAGGAAGTTCGCGTTAGAGATGAGCCTTAAGCGAGTTTCATAAGGCGTCATATTCTAAAGAATCAGAACCATAAAAATCTATGATTTTGGGAAATAATTTAAAATGCGAATGCATAATAAGAACGGAAGCAACAATTTAGTTGTTTCATACTTTTCATAGACAGGCTATTCTGCGGGGCATATAGTGGCATAGAATCAGGGTTGTTCGATTCCACGGGGAAATATTCAGACCAATTAGAATAATTCGTTTCTTCCAAGCCAAATAAAGTTCTATTACATGTTTGAGAAACCTGGCTAATTACAAAAGTACTTAACTGTAAATTTCAACGCTTTGTTGACAAGTGTTTACGCCACTTTCTGAAAATATAATGCCTAAAAGCCAAAAGCAAGCACATATAAAGAGAAGGAAATGGAAATGGAAGAGATAGGCACTCCGGAAAGCAGAAGGTAGTATTGACCGAAGACTACAAGCAAAAAGAGTTTAATGATAGATGTAAAATGGAACGGGCGAAGCTGGACTGGAACAAAATTGTTGTGAACAATAGCCTGGAGAAATTTGTTCAACTCGAAATTTTACAAAAACTGTATTGGCACTGTACGGTTTAAAAGTGTTGACATTACTTCTCTCGAAAATAAATGTAATAAAAATTGTGGAGTGAATTCTGTGTTAATTCTTGGCTAAACCAACCTTAAATAACCGCCTACATCTGTTTTTGGTAAATGTTTTTTTATGAAATTGCATCACATTTAGACAGTAAGACATTGAAATTAACCTTTAAATTGGAAATTAAATTGAAGATAATGAAATAGTAATGAAAGTGAGAAACAAATTCAGGGACAATCTTACAATATGTAATTCATATTTCTACTAAAGCAAAATTATTGATTATCTACCGCCCACCGTTAAAAAACATTTTATTTTTATACTTTTGTATTAATTTTTTTTTTTTTTTTTTTGTTTTATATTTTTGTGTTTCCACTTCGATAATTTAATAAATGCAAATGTCCTGTTGTATTGGACGTTATTTGCTACTGTGATATGAACAGTGGTATATTTTAACCTCTTTATATGAAATTAAAAATGATGACGTTTTTATAACTAGTAAAACGATTAAATTTAGAATAACTTTTTAACTAAAAAATAAATCCGTATTTACCTGAATTAACAATCCAAATATATGTATGACATCCTTTAATACACACTTTGAAAATTCAAAATCAATATATTAAAAGGTGCCGAAAACCTTCAAAATTTTTCTTGAATAGATTCGATTTATAAAATCTAAAACTAAAGAGGCCACGCTCACGGCTTCGAAGAGTACAGTGGCTTGCATGCGTTTACATCACAGGCGCTATGAAATCGAAATGAAAGGTTTTTAGACTGCTGAATCAAACATCGCCTAACACGGCATTTAGCAGGCAACCACAATACATAGATAGGAACAGCTTTAACCGTCCAACGTTATTGGTCATCAAGTGTGGGTACTATCGGAGGCGTACTTTTCATATTTCAGACTGGCAGGCACGTAGAAAACTGCAAAATGAATCTTACACGGCTAAATTATTAGGACTTGTTGGTATTTTTGCTCTACCTGATTTTCATTACACTAATAGTAAATAACAGGCCAATGGGAGAATAATAAATTTCTACTTTGGTTTATTGAAGCTTCCTACTTCCTTTCATTAAGATGTATGGCGAAAAATCTCTAGAAAATAAATAACACGACTAAACACAATCGAACCTTTTGGAATGTCGTATTCCGGAAGACTTAATCTGTCATAAAATAGCATTAACTAAAATCTGGACAAATAGTAATTATTGTAAAGAAATATGGATGTAATCAAGTAATGTGGTAATACATATGTACGTAATAAAAGAAGCGAATAAGATTTCAAAGCACATAATTTGTGATGTTATGACAAGAATGTTGCATGTAATTAAGATACGATTTCTTCTAAAATCTTGTTTAAATTTTGGTTAGTCCATTGTTCCGTCTATAAGAGTGATACGCAATAAATGCGCGTAATTGTGCTTACTGTATAAACAATATATGTACATAGTTAATTGTAACAGAAAAAGTAACATTCCATTACACTTTGTGTCCACTGTCTTTGAAAAAATAAAAGCCTCGTGCCTTTTTCATTTCCGGCTGTTGATGGCAAAGTTTTGTTGGCCGTAATAGAAAACAGAAAAATTAAACAAGCAGAAAAAATAAATAAATTTATTAAAAAAAAAGAAAAAGAGGAAAAAATGAAATGCAAGTAATATTGCGTACCATTATAGATACGGGCGGTCATAATAATGATTACGATGTTGGTGCTGAAATGGGGTGACAACAACGGCAGCGTTGAAAACTCATTAAAACTTTTTACAGCCCATTTAAAAGCAATTTGTAAATTGTAACAGTAAAAATGTTTCACTAAAATTAAAAAAAAAATAACGCAGAACTTATGACAATTGCAATTATAATAAATACAATGAACTTATGTATACTCGTATACAAACATAAATATGCTAAAGAGAATATTTTCGTATTTGCATTAGAATTTGAACAATCAAATAGTTAAAGTATGCAACAAAACTGAAAAATAAGATTGTTTGTCTTTATTGATTTGCTGCCACTGAGTTGTGACATAAACAAGAGATCTGCATTTAAGATTATTTGGATATCGTATTATCTTAATATCTTTATCCAAGTAAAAAGAAATTTCTATTCCGATATGCTGTTAACCCCAGGGCTAGAATGTATATTATGAGTCGATGGTCAAATTGCCGAAAAAGGGAGGACAAAATTACAAAGTATATAATACAGACTCACAACTAACATTCTGAATATAAAGATGATTCAAACCACGCATTTTCGAAGGATCTTTAACCCAATGCTTACTAACTGATAACGTAACTAACTTGATACGAAAGCTGCAAAATAATGTGTCAGAGGGAGCAGTTTCTTGTTTGTTTGTACGAGCGTTGATCGTGCATAGTTATTTTGTATTTACAAGTGCGATTTAAAAACTTATTGTCCGTTCAATGAAAGATTGAAGGTTCAATAGATAAATTATGGGAAAAAATCTGAAACTTTCCCATTCAAATATTATGTGCGAGCGATATAAACATTTAAGATAATTATTAAATTGATTTGACTTACTGTAGAAATTACTTAGGAGTTTTAAAAAAGTTGTTCAAGAAGCACCCGCCTGTACTACCTGTAAAATAGAGCGAAATATTTTCATGCGGGAATTTTTAAACACATTCAATATGTTTTTATAATCACCTTTTTTTACAAAATTTTAAGCAAAAAGCCAAAAATAAAGAAGATTTCCTAACACGAACTTTATTAAATATGACTGTAATTAACTTTCATTGTAAGTAATAAGTTTTCAAATGTAATCATTTACTTTGTCTCCTAGATGTCAAAAAAGTTTAAATATTTAAAACCAATTCAATTTCATTGTAATGCAATAAATTATATCGATATTTATTTTTTTTTTTTTTTTTCAAGAAATATGAATACAATTTTTCTAAAGGATATACAATAAGAAAACAAAAGAATTGAAAACTTTCACACAACATTTAAGCCGCTTAACTACCTATGGGGGTGTAATGAAACCCGAAACTAATTTCAAAGAAAAGCGCACAGAAGGCAAATATTATTTAAATCAAATTTCTGCATATAAAATCCCTTTCATACTCGACTACGGTCTGAGAAACCAAAAACTAAATCTTTCGTGCATAAAGAAAACTTCATTCAAACATTCCTTCATTCATTCTTTCATGCCAAACTCAGAAGATTCAAAAAGAAAGCGGTGCCTGTGAATAACCTACATGAAATTTAAAAATGTGTATGTGTGGGTATTTGAAAGCAGAGTCGAGTCTTGCATCATTTATTGTGGTTAAAAATATTTTTCAGCTTGCTTGAATTCTCATGGGATGCAACAGCCTCAAGAGATCAGCCAACAAAGAAACAGAACGAACACCATTACCAACCTAAAAGGCAAAGGTATGAATTCTCACATTCCTTTATTTACGATTTATTATTATTATTTTTTTTTTTTTCATTGAACTACTTACTTACTTGAATTTATACTTATCTATACGTACTTGTTTTTACGATATTTGTTCCTTCAAGTTTTGTGTAATTTTTATTTAAGTTTACAACTACGATTATAAAAGATTAGCATTAGGGTTTCTACATGAAAGAGAAAGTGGGTTCGTTTAACAGTTTCTCAAAAAAGAAAATTTATATGATTCAAAATATATAATTTATAATGGATCAGGACAGATTTAATAATTTAACATTTACCAAATTGGAAGAACAATTAGCCTGACAGCATCCTATTATTTTATATTAATCACATTCCTGCATATCTTAATAAAAATATTCAATTTGCCTGCAATTTTCAATTCAATAACAATTGAAAAGGAATTTGTTATAACGTAATTTTTTTTTTTTAATTTAGAAATTTCTTATTTGATTTAATAATATAACTGCGTCAGCGTTGTTCCGAACATGTTCAGAAGACTTTTAATTCTCAGTCTGTGATTTATACCAATTGAATCAAGAAGCGGTAACGCTTGAGGGTTTACAATTTATTACACTGAGACGTCGAAAGCTGATTGATACAATAGAATGTCACATCGAATGAACTACCAACTTACTAGTCAGCCGATAGGCAAAATATTCTAGATATTATTAACTTTAGATATATTAAACAAGTCTTCAAGGACGGATTCGAAATTAATACCTCACGGGATGTGTATTCGAATTCCACACAATCTGTTGTTACGATTTCAAATCCTTATGTTTTAGAATCACCCACCGCTAATATAAAAGTAAAGAAATATGTTAATAGGGTAATATTTGTATAATACCTATCATCTATTGCTCAAAAAATATACGGTTCACCTTTAATAAAAATCTCAAGCTGGTGGATAAGTTTTTATTTATTTCCAGTTGTTAATTTGAAGTAATTGACTTTTTTTTTCTTTGAGGTCTAAAGAAAGTTCACTGAAAAACAGATAACTCCAACAGCATGGCGACAGTATAACATGAAATCAAACTTAAGGAATACACAAAAGGGCTGAGGTAATCAGAAAAAACTCTTGGAATTTATAAAATCTTTAACACGGTGTTAGAAGAGATGTGCCGTACGGTTAAAAAGATTCTTCTTATCATTCTGAACAAAATTTTGTGGTTTAAATATTATCCTTAACAGTGGATGGCTGTACCATAAAAAGCACATTCTTATAGACATTCCTTAAGAGTTCCATAGAGTTCGACATGAAGATCTAATACACTTTCTAATAAATTTTAATGTTAATATTGGTGTTTGAAAACTATATCATCGGCTGAACGTATGCAATTAATGAAGATAATTTTAAAACCACTTTTTTTCACCAAAATTGCCTCACGTAACGTCTCAAGTAAAAAGAAACAATTTTAAAAAATTTTAATTTTTGAATTCACATTTAATGTTGTATAAGTGCAACCGAACTCCCTTAATGTAACTTTTTGAAAAGAGTAAAAAAAAAATGAAAAGCCCCTGGGAAATGCTAAATCATATTTGCTTTAATTTGTAATGCATTCTACATAACGAAAATTCTGATCCTTTGTATTTAAAGGAATAAAAAGCGAAAAAATTCTACTCTAACTGTGCTTGTGTTTGAAGCCTTATAGAACAATCTTTTTTATTTCTCAACATAATCTGTTTTCAGCTCTATAAATGTGTTTCAACGATATTGAACCATAGAACCATAATACGAGGGAGTTACATCTGTGCTATTTTAAGGTCACCTTCCTAACATTAATTTGTGAAATTTGTTATGAAATAATAATCTCTACGAAAAGTTTAAGAATACATACAGACATTAATTTTGTTTTTTTAATATACTTAAGAAATAATTTCTAGCTCCAATTTATACGGTAACGTGTCTTTCTGCCAATTATATACTGAATTTCAAAGAGTTTTAATTTGGTTTGATCTAATTCGAGTACTATATGAAATTTCCAAGTTAGGCGTCTAATAATATGAATGCCAAAATATGTTACGTCTGAAAGTTCATAAACAACTTTAGTATTTATCCGATCGAAGACATGCATCCTGAGAAATGCGAATGTTATGCGAACACATATCAGTTCATTCACTTTAATTCCCCAGAGGTTAAACAATCTCTCCAGCTGCAGAATGTGCCCCTAAAGGTACCAAACTAATTCGTGAGGATCTGCTTAGAGCTACATATATCCGAAGTACATATTAGGTCTAAGTAACAATGGAAGTTGTTAATACTGTTATCAACTCAATTTGAATTAAAAATAATGGTTTCTCCCTTAATTGCAAAAGTATTGCGCTCTTTACTTACACTACACATTTCTGTTCAATTCACGTATGTGAATATTTTACAATATTGTTCGATAAGGTATTCTTATTTTGCTATCACGAAATAGATTATTTCAAATAAGTCATTATAGTCTCGTTTTATATTCTTAATCAATTTTAGTAAACCTTAAAAAAATTGTATTGCATTTTTTACAAAATTCATATACACGAAATAATTTCCTGGTATGAAGTTACACATTCCTCTAAATAATGAGGTTTCTCTCACCATTTCAAAATCGTGGATGTGCATTAAACTGTGAATGTCAAGGCAAAATGCAACATCCTGCACATTAAGACCAAGGATAGTCTGTATAGGAGTCCGTCGTCTGTAGGTATTCTTGTGGTGTAGTCAACGTAAATATGACTAAAGAATTTTCATGTTGTCTGCATATTACTCGTTATTATTACGACATTATACTTCAGCATATTTGTACAGAAATTCATATTTGTTATGAATGCACCCAAATATATGTATAACGATTATGACAATGATGCTGTTAGAAAAGACACAGTCTGAACTACAATATTCGTAGCAGTGGTGGTTTCTTTACTAAAAGTTCTGATAAATTTATATGAGCAACAACGGCAAGAAATAAGCAACGACATAATTTAACACTTTCTAAATTCCGTATAATATTGTGGGAATTATTTATACACTTTTAAAAATTAGAATTTTACTGATTGTAGTCCATAGCCAATTATCTTATGTCCCACTTAACCTCGTGTATCATACTAAGAGAATAGGTCAATTAGATCGTAACTTCTTGAATTTCCTGCCCCTTGACTGAAAAAGTATCACTACTCCTGTCAAAACTTTAAACGACTACGATATTTAGTGTGTATTTTGGCAGCAACTGATATCAGTTTACAGCGTGATTTGTGCAGAAAATGGAAAAAAGTGAAAATGCCAACGATCCATGTGTTAAATAATTACTCTCTATCCGCTCCCTTCTTATTTAAGTTTATAAGTTTATAACATTTGCAAAGTTGCTTCGGTTAATTTGTCTATTGAAGATCCCTAAGTGTTAAATTAAATGAAATTCAATTAAATTGAATTAAATATTCTCCTTTACAGAAATCTTGTTTGCTATAAGCTTATATCATAAGAAGTGAGTAATGTTACATTATTAAAATTTCGAAACATCATTTGCTGCAGGTTTTCAGCTTACATAGATCGCTTTTATATCCACTCAAGTAGAAATAATTGAATTTTCCGGTATTTTTTCAATAAAATTAAAGAGTTGTCGATGACCTTTTAACTTAAATTTCTGTCACATGAACCTCGCTCTGAATGCCTCCCATTTACCAAATTTGAATATTTTTCAATGCCATTCTGACATTCTATTTATGACAGGTTTTTGCTGAAATCTCCAATTCCCTTTTCAGAGTTTATGGTGTACATGTAGAAAAATTGCTTTTTTAAGAATACAATACTAGTACGCCCAAAACTATTTAGACCTCAAAGAATTTCATATTTGAAAGCTCTTGATTAAACGCCATTATAAAATTATTCGAATTAGTCATATCTAAGTAACTTCCCACAGTGGAAGTTTTCTAGTGCTTTTCCGAAGTTCTACTAGTATTAAGAAACTAAAGAAAGAATATTACATAGAAAGGGGATTACCTCACATCGTGCAAAACACGCGGTTTTGTGATCAGATCTTCTAGTAAATACGACAATGATAATAAAAACGATTGAGGTCAGAGGTAATGTTTCTATTTAAAATTTCATTTCATTTCTCCAAGTGTATACCGGTATATATGGTTAAATATATAAGTACGTATGTGTGTCTACAACTATTACTTTAGCTTTCTTTTTATGCTGATGTTGGCGTGTGATGGTTTTTTTCTAGTTGTCATCAAAACAGGCACAACTAATGAAGCTGATTATAGCTACAAATGATACTCACTCTCCGTTGTGATCCAACAAAAGTCAGTGCACTTTTGAAGAAAATAAAAAGAAAGAAAAAAATAAATTCCTCGAACCGAATTCTTTAAAACTTTGAAATTTCCTTTGCATTTAAAACTTTAATGCAATTTTATACAAATGCAAATGTACCATATGTTGAAACTTATCGGTAAGAGAATGTTCAGTACAAAGAGAATTTGGTTTGGTTGTATGGTGGTGTCACAATATGTATTTGTTTTCAACCCGTATTTGTTTTGAAGTAAATCTATTTGAACATTGGTTTGTAATCACATATGACATTTGCCTTTTTAACTTTTCAAATGCATGTACAAAGAATTCGGTCTCGAATTTAAACATGTTTTAGGAGTCTCACACACTTTGGAATATTCCATACATATACTTATTTGCATGTATCCGCATACATATATGTATGTATGTATGCAATGGATATTTATTTATGTGAGTGATTGTAATATAATGTCCTATTGTTGATTTTTAACTAAAACCAATTTTCCTTAAGGCATTTGGGCAATAACAAAACAAAGTGACTGTCTAGATGCAGTACAGCGACGTCATAAAAGTCCTTTTGTTTTTGTATTTTTAAAAAAGTAAACACACATGGTTACGTGAATTGCTTACAATAGGTTCGGTTAGATAGATTGACAAATGCTGACAGAAAGACTACCTATGACGATGACTATAATGCTTTTTGTTGAAAATACTATCTGACTGGCAAAGCTTTCAACTTGAGATCTAATCTAAAAAGTCACAAGTATTTGTTAAATAAACTTCCGTGTTACGAGTCCTACAATGGGAATGGGGCATATTCTATTCTAAAACCACTACAGTCGAACTTCTATAATTTGAACTTCTATTACTTGAAGTTTCTATAAGTTGAAACACATCTCGAGGAAACAGCATCTAGATCATTTGTAAGTTTACTTCCCAAAGTTAAAGTTTCTATAAGTTGAAGTTTTTTTCTGGATAATGGTGATTCAATTTATAGAAGTTTTACTGTATTGTGAAAAATCATGTCTGGGTTTTTAATTGGACAATACTTGAAATTTTTATACTTGCAAATTGGATTAGCGCAACAAAATTTATATTTATCCTCAGTTAAAATTTTAAAAAACATTGTAGCAGCTGGTTAGTTTCGACTGCAGTCAAGCAACCAGTCTATCACCATTATAGATAATAACGCCGGCAAAATGCACTATTGCTTAACACTTGACGTTTGCGCAAATACTTCTCATTGACTCATCGAGACTTTTCATGAATATTGTATTTATATTAATGCAGCAACTAAGGATATCAACACGATACAGAAGAAAAGGCGGAAGGCGAACTCATTATTGGAGAAGGTTGATAAGGAGGCAAGACGTTTTCCTCGTAGTAATTTAGAATCAAATTAACCCGCAATAGATCCCCACTGAATTTAATAATTTAGGTACATAGGTGTTTTATCAGAACTGCTAAAATGTTGACCAGCGAAAAGCGGTGTAGTAAAGAAAAATTTGCCAAAATTCATAAAAACAGGTACTGAAAACTTAAGTAATAACCCTCGTTTGCAAATGGAAATCCTTCTTTTACTCGTTAATTTTTTTTTTTTTTCTTTATAAGTATTTGTTGTTTATTCTTCTTGTTACCCAATTGTCTCTTTTAAAAAACAATCCGACAATTTCCTATTCAATCTTTTTTGATTATTTTGCAAAATTATTCAAATTTGTAAGGTTTAATTTCCTAAATTTTTAAAATTTTTCACTTTAATAAAACATTCAATGTAAAGAAGACAGAATATTTGGAATATTTCTTTGAGAAACTGACATTAGTAACTTGACTTAAATTTATATCTTTGTTTATCACTCGACTACGATCCTAGTGCAGCTGTAAATAAATTAATTTCTAAACCAGAACATTAGAATATTCATGTAAATATGCCCGGATACAATGTACACTGCCTACAAAAGTGGTATTTTTCTGGAATTACAGTAGCAACTTGCATATAGTCTATTCCAGACTATGGCCATGAGATAATTACAAGCAAATACCTTAAATGAAAAATGACCATACGATCTATTATATTTCCCTCCAACTTTAGAGGGTTTCCCTATATGAATATGATCATTATGAATTGGTGATAGTTAGTCACTTCTACATTCATTTCAAGACCCTTATACAACTGTATATCATAGCAGAAGTACTATTCATTAATGAACTTTACTCAGAGAGATAAAATTCTTGCGCATATTTCACTCTAATCAGCACAATCAATATGGTCCTGTATCCATGCTTGACAAATTTTATATATATATGTATATCCAATAGGTAGGAGTTGTTAATTTTAGTTAGTTAGTTTTTTTTTTTTTTTTGCTCACACTAATTTCTTATAAATACATACATATGTATACTGATTTTAGTATCTTTCCATACATTCATGGGCAAATAATTGTTTATTTATTTATTTATTTATTGATTACAAATTATATTCTAACTAGCAGATTGTACCCGGCGTTGCGCGGGTTATAAAAATAACAATAAATAAAAATCCGGTTTCGAAACCGGCTTCTTAAAAAAATGCAATTTTTCAAATTATTCGGAAACCGGTTTATCAAACAACTCAGTTTTTTGAATACTCTAAGTCCTAAATATAAATGCATGCAATTTTCTCGTTTTTCGTCCCTTTTCCCCTTTTTGGACCCCTTTTGATCCAACTTTTTAAACAGAACAGCTCCAATAGCTATTTGGGAAGCTTAACCAAGCTAAATCGTAAAAAAATACCTTTAAAACCGATAAAATACAGCATTTATGCATAAAGTATTAATTTTTGCCCTTTTTTTTCCCCTTTGTCCCATTTTTTCCCTTTGGTTCAAAATTTTTAAAAGATTTATAGCCTATAACCTGCACCGACAAAAGCTCGATCAATATTCCAAATTTCAAGAAAATCGGTATAGATGTTCAGGCGTAATTGGCTAACAAACAAACAAAAAAACTTAAAGAAAGATTAAAAATTAAAAGACTTAAAGAAAGATTTATAATATATATTAGGATTAGGATAACCTGCCCTCAATTTGCCAGTTTTCAGCCCCTTTACCCCTTTTGGTTCTACTTTAGAAACGGAAAAAAAAGGAAACTTAACCAAGCTAATCGTAAAAAATTACCTATTACCATTTTTTGCCCATTTGTCACATTTTTTCTCCGCTTTTGGTCAAAATTTTAAAAAGATTTATAGCCTATAACCTGCACCGACAAAAGTCCAATCTATATCCCAAATTTCAAGAAAATCGGTCGTGATTGGCTAACAAACAAAAAAACAAAAAAACAGACCTACAGAAAGATTTATAATATATATTAGGATTTTATACGAGCTAAGTAACTTCGACCATACGCTCGGTGTAGTGTCACAGACCAGAGCCTCTGGTGGGAATCGAACCCACGACTCTGACGCTAATAGTCTAGCGCACTACCCATTAGACTACCAGGGCGCTCTAATAATTGTAAATGCTTTAAATCCTTTCAAAATAACAGTCTATTCATAAAAGTAATAACATTTAAATACAACTCTATAAATACAGCGGATAATTTGTGATTTTTTCGACTTGTTTTAAATGTCATAATTTGACATTACGTTTTGTCAAACGATAGTTTGTTGTAAATTGTCATATTTTCAGCCAGGCGTAGAACGTACCAGAATAAAAGTCGAAATTTTTAATTTGCCGAAGTGAAATTTTTCACCTAGTATCATAAAAAAGTGGTTTTATACGAATAAACCCGAGAAATAAAAAATTACTGTTTAGACAGGGTATTAAAAAATTGGGTGTTTCCGCCTCAATTCAATACATATTGGTCATATTTGCATCAGACTTCTCAGTCTCCCTAAATGTGAGTAAGAAGTTGTGGAGACAACATTTTTGCAGAAATGGAATAAGACAGTCAATGCATTTGCTAATTTTTAACAAATACAGCGGTTGAATTCTCTCTTTCCTTTTCATTTATCAGCTGTCAAAGAACAAACGTCATTCATTTGCGTTATTGTATGTGTGTGTTTGGTTTCGTTTTGCGTGCCGTAAAGAAAAACGGGGAAAAAATAAAGATTGTGAAAATTTTGTTGTACTTTTTGGCAAAAAATAAAATTTAAGAAAGGAAAATTATAATTTTAACCACAATATTCGGTATTTTATGATTTAAGATTATTAAAGGATTTTGAAAAAAAAAAGTTATTGAAAAATTGTATTGTTTTATTTTCTCAATATACAGTCATTAGTCGTAATTATTTGCGCATAAACATTTTGGAATATTATTTGGCTAAAATTTTAGAAAAGTGTTAAAGAAGTTAATAAAATGCTTATAAATCTTAAAGTGAAAACTTTAGACGCCCAAACCCACGAATTCAGCATAGACAATGAGGTTAGTAAGAGAATAAATATGGAAGACATTTTCTAATACGACACCTTTTTCTCTTTATATTTACTCGCCGCGAACATACACAACTTTACCAACAGATTACAGTACGTGAATTCAAGGATAAAGTGGCGGAGAAGACAAACATTGCAGCCGACCAGCAGCGTATTATTTACTGTGGACGTGTTATGGTCGACGATAAGCAACTTAAGGAATATGGTATATAAATTTTAAATACCAATTAACACATATCGTTTCTAATTTCTATATAACTGTTTCAGCTGATCTTGATGGCAAAGTCGTGCATGTAGCCGAAAGACCGCCGCCTTCACAGCGTCTTCCTGCTTCGGATTCATCCGGATCTGGTGCAAACAATATGAATGAACGCCGTAATCGCAATAGACCTGTTGCTGGTGGCATGCGTAATTCTCCTTTATTCCGTGCCCTCGATGGAATGGTTGTTGGTACAATGGCTTTTCCCATGAATGCTAATGTAAGTTGAGACATTTATTGAGATTTTTTTGCACTGTCGGATATGGTTTGTCTTATTCATATTAGAATTAGAATACTTTTCTGTCTATATGAAATATTTTTGAATTCTAATTAGGGATGGTTTTTATAAACAAATGAATTAGTAACACCCTTGTGAACTATATTCTCTATTCTGATTCTCAATTGATTTTGAAGAAAAGAAAAATATAATAAAAAGTAATATGGTTTAAATTAAATGAATTAAATTTTGTCAACATATTTGTAACTTACACTTAATGTTTTTCAAACTTATTTCCTACAAGATTTACATCAAACGGTGAACCAATGGAGAATTTTAAAAAACAGCATTGCAAAATTTCAAAATTAATGTCCAGATTCTCTAAATGTAATATAATTCACACTTAGTTAAAAAATGGGAATTTTTAAATCTTAGGACAGATTGTTATATCAATTATTTGGTCACATTTACACGTGCATATCTGATCACTTATTCGCTTTTCAACTATTGAGTCCTAGCTATTGTAATCTTAAGTGACCGAACTGTAGTAAAATGGCACTGTGATACATTAATGAAAATAAGGATATCGCAAAACGTTAGCTTTATTTTATTACTCCCACATTGTAACTATTGATAACTTGTTTATATTTTTTGTTACTTTTTATTACTCTTTCCATAATATTTATGTAGACTGATAATCAGCCACCCGTTAATCCATTTGCGGCATCGTCTTCGTTCTGCATGAATCGCATAACCGTCGCCCGACATATGTTGGAATGTGCAAATAATATCGCTGCTTTCCTAGAGGATCCATCCAGAGTAAATAAAAGAATAAATTGTTAATGAAAGCTATGTATGCATATGTAATGAAAATAATTTTTAAACGTCTTTAGGGTTTAAATAATCAGCCATTAGATATATTGGCTCGTGGACGTTGGACTATGGAATCAACAGTTGTTGAAGTGGGCATTACATCTGATATACCACAAAGTCAGCAAATAGTTGAGATGGTGCAGGATGCAGTCCAAGCTGCCTTTCGTCGTAGCGGCAATACGAATGTAACTTTGGTACAGCTGCCAACAGTTTTTAGTACAAATGAAAGTGATGGAAATAATACTGCTACAACAGGGGCTAGCGCAGGTTCTGAATCAACTGCTGCAGAATCTACCCCTGCCGCAGTTGACGGTGTAAACCCGACTGCCACTGCTGCTTCTGTTGTTATTGAAGATGTAATTGATGATGATGATGATACTCCAACTAATGCACAGAGTAACAACAATTCAACAACAGCATCTCCAACAGTTGCTGCAACGACGACTGGTGATAACAATGAGAATGTTGCATCTGGCAGCAATGATAGCAACAATGATAATTCAAGACGTCGTACGGGTACTCCGATTTTGGCAAACGTTATTGAACAATTACGCAATGTTCAGAACCGCCTCAATCCTTTTATAGAACAATACTATGACTTGCTACAGAATGAACCAACATTTGAGGAAGATGTATGTCTAATTCGAAATTCTAATTTTAAGGAAATTGTTCTAATTTAGGTTTTTTATGGTTAATATAGGATACTACTGGCCGCGAAAATGCTCAGCGTTTGTTTGACCGTGTTTCAGAAGCATTCCATTATTTATCACATGCTCAACATGCCATTTCTGATTTAATGTTGGATGTTTCCCAAGCAACACCCAGATTTTTAACATGTCGTCCGATTTTAGTTGAACAAAGTGGTTATGTTAGTTCAAATAATTTTTTAACACCAGCTTTTATACCAGCTTTACGTCCGCAGCAAGCACGTAATCCTTCGAATGCAACTTCTTCATCCAATGCATCAAATCTTGCTCAACTTGTGGCCGCCGCAAGATCTGCAGCAACTACTACAACTGCTAATACTACAAACAATAGTAACACTAATACAAATGCCGCTGCGAGTACTGCGCGTAGCGGTTCAATTTCTGGCTCTTCGTCTTCTAGTGAAGCTAACAATTCAACAGTCGACGATCCCGTTGATGAACCTGTAGTTTGGCAGCCAGCGTTTAACTTCGGTACTCCTCCAACAAATAACAATACTAACGTAAACTCAGCAAATAATAATCCAGCCTCAGGAAGAGGTAAGTTTCTTTTAAGATACATTATCTATTTTATTTTATAACAAAACGTTGTTATTAAATGTTCAATGATTTTGGTGCTCCATTAATTAGCCCCGGTTCAGGGAGATGGTACCCTTGAAATTATACTACAACCAAGTCGTGCAATGTATTTAGAGCGTACGTTATATTTGTATTAGTTATTATTAATTGTTTATTAAAAATCTTTATGAATCTCTAACAAGCTTTGTTATCATCTAAATTTTAACAAAACTGTGAGCTTTTTAACATTACATTAGGCATATATTGCTCGTAAACAGAAATGTTTTTACAACCACTACATGAATTTAGGATTATTTTCCTAATATTTTCTTAATAATCACTCTTATACGTACAGTTTATCATAGTGGGATCATTATTGGCCCAAAGTGGCGTTAGATTTCATTCTGGGAAAATGTGTTGTCATTTCGATTTGTAAAATAGTGTTTTGCGAAGACTATAATACACTACCAATCAATTAATAATTATATCTATGTCGGAAGTCATTTAAAAAATCAACAAAATATTATTAGATTATAATTGACGAGGCTCGTGACCTAACTGAGAGGGTAGGCATTTCAAAAAGTTCTTGTATATCACATTTTTATAGAAAATTTGTAGAAGGTTGTATTCCCAATAAGTAGTATGACTTATCACAGTAGAACAAAGATAAGCCGTTGGATATATATCGATATCCCAGAAATGAAACCCGAACTGAAGTTTACTGCATACACGTCCCACCTGAAGTACATACCTAATCTACTTAGAATGATAATTAAGTGTCTTCTTAATAAGTAGAATGGATGAATTTGCATTTTTAATAAAAGAAATAACACGAATTGAAATATATATAAAATATGTGACAAAATAAATTCTGTAAGTTAGGAAATTTTTGTCAATCAGATCAGAACTTAATAAACGAAAAATTTAACTATTTGTTTTATTTCGACTTCGAAAAGGTGAAATTCTTAGCATTAGCGATCAAAAAATTAACTTTAATGAGCTATTGGATTACTGAGACCCGTTTTAGTAACATTCTTTCACTCTACTGTGGTCCATAATTCCCAAAATATGTATGTTCAGATTTTCTAGTACGTATTATCTAACAAAAACCTCTTGTAATTTTGACTTCCTATGTATTCTGACTACTACTACTTCAACTGCTTCTATGTCCATTGTAATAAACGATTTTCCAATATCTTAATTTAAGAAACTTCCTGTTTAAAACACCAAATATAAGCCCATGGCCTTTTTGGCTAATAAAATCCACAATAAAATATGATCCACAATTCTTCATATATGTTCAGATTTTCTAGGATGTATTAACTACTAATATACGCGCGTTGTATTTTATATTTAATATGTATTGTCACTACTACTGCTTTAATTGCTTCTTATATTTATTATAATAATAACAAAATTGCTCAAATGATTTTTACAATCATCTTACACTAAGAAATTCCCTCATTACAATACCGAATACTTAATATCTAGTAAATTCGAATTACATTTCTGAGCATGGGTACATCGTTTTGTAACGTGTTTAATTTGGAATATTTCTTGTAAATTTACCCTTTTTTTTTTATTTCATTAAAAAATATTTAAAATTTTGTGTCAATATATTTTATAAGTATATCCTGTAAATGTTCTAAATACTGTATTGTATGTGTTTGGACGAAAACCATGAAAGAGCGATTTTTTGAATAAAATTAACTTTACATAAAAGTTGCTAAATCCAAATTTTTCTGTTTCATAGTTTTGATAAAATAACAGACATTCCTTTGTTTAATAAAATTTGTTGTGTTATGCTTTTAATAATTAACAACAGGCAATTTTCAACGCCAAGTTGCACGTTTACTACAAGATGTGGTTAGTGCAGCACCATACGATACTGAATTTCACGTTCATATCAATTCTCCAAATGTTGTTTCAATTGATGTGCCCATTGGTGTTATCGGTAGTAGTGGTGGTGGCGGTGGTCTGAGTAGTAGTGGTATTAGTAGCGGTAATCGAGGTTCTCAAACAGCAAATACAACTTTAAATAATAATGATAACAATTCATCATCAACAGCCACAGCAACAACTACAACAAATGATAATGCAAACACTAATGCAACAACAAATTCATCCTCCTCTTCAACAGCAAATCCAGCACGCGTAACAACAGTTACGTTGCCGACGACTTCAACACAAACACGTTCTACATCACGTCCACAAGTGCACATTGGAAATATACCTGTTTTAGGTATGCCAACTGGTTGGAATGGTCGTGTTATACCAAGCAATAATGTGTCGTCATTCGATCGATTCTTACCCTGCAACAGTCATCATATACGAGAACCAGAATCTTCCAATAGTTCTAATAATGATAATGGTTCCAATAATACCACAGCATCTGCTCCAACCTTAGCAAATCGTAATAATCCCTCAGTGGGTAAGTTAAATATTTTACATTATTTTAATCAAAACTGCTTCTCATGTCTTCTGCTAAATTAAAAATATGTGGTGATGTTATCTCATGCTAAAAGCTATACGACCAGCTTCAATTTATTTCATACTAACTTACTTATGACAAAGAAAATGTCATTTAGAAAACAAATTACTGAGCATTTGATTTCATAACCGTTATATTCCAATTCGCATATGCTTCCCCCATCCTCCTCATATTTAAATGTATATTGTGAAAACAAAACTGTTCTAATATATTAGCAAATGTTGTTACAAATATTGTTACCCGACGACCGTTACGTACCATAAATGATATTCTACAACGTATTCGAACTCCCTCATCTCGTATACGAACACCATCATCACGTTATCGATCGCTTCCGCGCCCTCCTGTCTTTGATTTTCTTACAGACAACGAAAGGTTTCGATCTCGTTCATCACCGGAATCCTCAGCTTCTACTGAAGTTTCCAGCAATACTGTTGGCAATAGTTCCAATAATTCTACATCAACAAATCGAAATAATCCTACTGTTGGTAAGTTGTTTCTTCAGTCTGCTTTACTATTTAATATATATATCACATCATTCATCATATCATTACATTTTATAGTTTCTGTGTAATACTTATGAGGAGCATTCTGTTATTTTATTATATTTTTTTCATCTCTCTTTAGTAGGCTCAACAATGACAAATGCTTCACGTGTAGGTAATACTACTCCTCGTCCTTCCATCTTTGATTGTGCTGCAGCACGTGAAATATTAAGGCGTGGTAATGCAACGCAACTAAACAGGTCGCAAACTGACACTGAATCAAGTCAAGATGCGCAAAGGCTCAATATACATACACAGTTGATGAACTGCTTTAATAACCATATTTTCGAAGGCCAACCTATAAACGATGATACCATACCTCCGGCCATAAATCGTGCAATACAGTGGTTTGGTGAATCACTATTGTATTTACCGCAATATGAAAAGCCTGAATACGATTCGAGAGATTCTCTACTTAATATTTTGAGGAGTACTTTACCTACCGTTATTGAACTTTTGAAACGAAATCCTGTAAACTTGTTGGAATTCGAGCAAAGTCTTAAGCAAATATGTGAAGAATTTAGGAAACGTTTGTATAGCGTTTTATATATTTGCATTGGTCGTGCGAATGCTGATATATTTTGGGTGCAGTTAATGCGTTTATTGGGAAATTCTGTGCAAACTAGTATGTGATTGTGGTATAATATATTTGAGCAAAATATTTTAAGAACATTTATATTTAAAGATTTACGTGGTGACGTCGTAGAATTCTTGGCTCTTTATCTAGCTCCAACCATACCTAGTGCAACAGACGAAGCAGATGCTCAGCAGTTTATCGTTTTGCGCAATTCACAAGCATCTAATACTAACTGTGTGCAAATGGTAATTTGTTAAAGTATATATATATATAAAGTATTAATGATAAACACTAAAATATAAAAGACGTTTGTTTCACCTCCCCCCTATTTTCATCCTCAGCCAATGGATACTGATATAGAAATGGCTGAAACAGCTACCACCTCACAGTCTGATATGGATGATGAACCATTACCCTCAGTAGTGCCAGGTTCAGCAGCTTGGCATCATAATTTTCCTAACGATTGGTTACCCATTATCACACGTGATATACAAAGGCAAGCAGATGTAAGTAAAGGCTCTGTACGTACATACATATGAACATACTTATTATATTATTATTACAAGACCAAAATAATATGGACAACTAAATATTTTCGACACAGTTTGTAAAACTACATTTGTAGTTGTTGCCGTGGTTAATAATAGCAAGCTTGACTGTTAAACTTATCCCATATTTCCGAAACCATTGCAAATTTATTTGTTCTTTTTTTACTTTTTTCTGTCCTTACGTGGAAAATATGGAATTGACTCGCTTGAACAATTACAAAACTTTGATATCCAATACACAAAAAAAGCCTATTAAACACCAATAAGTCGGGTATGTAGCTCATCTGACATCAATAAAATTTTCTGGATTAAAAGTTAAATGACCACAATAGAATATTATGATACATTGCATAAAAATTGCTTCCAGTTGCTGAAGACGAAATTTTTAAACCTTAGCATCGATGTTGATGAAATACGCTTTAAAACTTTAGACTTTCTATCATCTAACCTTTAATGGTTTTAAAGGATTTTTAGACGCATTAGAATAGATTTGAAATTGATGATAATGTTTTTAAACATTGCTTTTTTCTGAGAGTACACATTTTGATTGGTGGCTGGAAACGCATGTTAAATTGGGTTCCCATATACAATTGATCCGTTAAATATTTTACAACAGCCTGAAGTAGAGAGTGATGAAAAACTATTTAATACGTTTGTTAAAATATTTTATAAAAAAATATAACACACTAGGTATTATAACATGGTAAAGAGTAGGACTTAATGAACAAGGACTGATCACCATTACAGGCAATGCATTTTCAAGGGGGGATACTTTTCCAGGCAACAAATCTAGAAATGCAGTAGGCAAACCACTTCCTTCGGAGGACAAATAAAGTAAATTATAATTTTAAAGTTAGACTTACTGCTTTAAATTTTTGGCGCTTTCTAGCCAATTTTATATTTCAAAAACGTTGTTAAAATCTTTTCAGAATCCTTCAGATCAGCCACCATTTTCTGATGCCTATATCTCTGGCATGTCATCGAAGCGAAGAAAGTTGATACAGAATTCAAAACCACCGACAGAGATTGGTGCTTTAATAGCTGATAGTGTAAGAAAAGCGATACAAAATCCTGGACATGGTACATCAACCTCCGCAAATCCTGCACACATGCCCGAAGACGTAGCACGTGCAATTGCCAATGACGCAGCTGTGCAAACAGCCTGTATAGACGCAGTGCGCACTAATGTACGAGAACGCCTTAAGAAGGATCCCGACTTTGAAGCTGATAAGTTTCCGAAATCTAATAACTTTATAAAGAAATAAAAATATAACACACTCCCATACACACATCCATGTTCAATGGATAATTTACAGACAGACTCTAAAAGGCACCTTCACTTTTATTTTAGAAGAATTCAAAAACGATACGTAAAGTGTTGCACTTACTAATAATTTTTCTTAAAACAATAACGATAACCGGCAAGGTGTCTTTGAATTCTTTATTAAATCTAGGGGCTAATATAAGGTATACTACTGATTAACTCAAACAAACAAAAAGAAACATTTTTATTTGTGTTATATATTTAAACAATAATAGCTAACAATGATAAAATAAATCAACATGTTTTTTAGTTTTTGTCCACGTTACAGTTTGTTTTTTTTTTTTTTCTTTCCTTATTAGTTTTCAACAATTGAAAAAATGTGTTTCTTCATTGTGGTTGAGATTCGTTGATTTTGTTGGCGTATATTTCTGAAAACAATATCTACTACCACATAAATCCGAATATATTTACTTTTTAAATTTTTATTTTAATATGACTAAAACATTTATATATATACCTAATTATCTTGAACAACTTAATATTCTGAAGTTATAACATTGAAAATTTTCAGTTTTTTAATCTTAAATAACACAATCCATTTTATCATTAGCAAATAATAATAACTATATATAATTTTAATTCGCAAAACTTACTATAATCATATATCCAAGACCACTAAAAAGCTTCATAAGGCCAGATAAATGAAACATACATGCATACATATATTAAATTACAAAATTATATTTGAATTGAATGCTTTTAGTAAATTTTCGCGGAAAATAAAACAAAACACGTTAAAAGTAATTAAAAACGACCCATATACTATAATACTAGCGACATAGTATATCATTTCTATGTATAGCGAACTCTAATTTAAGACAAAAGTATACATAATCAAAATAAAAAATAAACCAAAAAAGTATAAATGTTCTATTTTTGTTATTTTATTTCCCAATGGTAAAAAATTTCTAAACGCAACCAAATTTTGATTTTGGATGTTATTTAACGATTTTTTCTTTATTATTTACTATAATGCGCCTCTACTTAAAAAACATTGATTTTCTCACTTTGTCGACAGTTAGGGAATTCTATATTGAGTGCGTGAAAAGAGAGCAATTTTCGTTGAAACGCGCTGTTTTTTTTTTTTTTTTTCATAAACAACCATATTGAACACAAAAATGTAAACTAACAAAAACTGGAATTATTAATTAAATTAAATGAAATCGAAATTGTATAGAATTGCGTCGGATATGTTATGACAAATATTTTAATGTAGCACGTGACTGTTCTGCATAGTCAAAGCTCTATTCAGTTTGAATTTTATTTTTCAGTGTTAAAATGTTTTAAATCTATTCGAATAATCTTTATATTTGGAATTGTGCCACAAAAATAGTCTGGACCCTACGTCTGACAATCTTCCCAGAAATATTCTTTGTAAAAACTATATCGTCAATAATTACTAAAAACAAACAAATCGTCAACTTATCATAACTTGGAACCTTGAAAAGCGCTTCAGAACTTAAGAAATTGTATATTAGAATACTCTATACAATTTATTAGTCAGCTTCATTCTTCAAGAGTAAAAAAATATTAATATCTAAAGGAATAGTCTCATTGGGCCAAAGAGCAATTAATTATCACTAGATTTGTAATTTTTCATATGAACAATTTAACAAAAATAAAAGAAAAACTACTAAAAGTGTTGCGTTAGATGATTTCATCAAAGACTAAATAATTTTAGCATATTTATAAGCATTACAATTTTAAATCTGTGTACACATTTTTTTCATCCAGAAATTATTGTACATTATTTCACTAAATGGTTTCCGAAATTTCAATGTTTTATTTAAAATATTTATAATGGAATACTTGCGTCAATACGCTGGAGTATTTTAAATATTTTTTATTCAAAATTTTACAGTCATTTGAGATCCTATGATTTAATTATGCAATGATTTTTGACAATATTTTTATTATTTTAGATACAAAAAAATAATTTATATACTCTGCAGCAATCCAGATGTTCATTTCGAATTATTATTTATAAGACAATATTTCATAAACAAATTAGTAAAAGTATTTTATTAAATTATTTTCATAGAAAATTATTTTATTTTAAAACCTCTTCCCGGAGAAACCGGCAATCAGAGCTTTAGATCTAATTTCCGAAAATTGAACATTTTTCTTTGTGATAGCAGAGGTAGTTTCTCATAACTGTATAGCTTAACCCTTATATTGGTTGTAGGAGTAATTTATACAGTATAGTTCTGCAATCCAACTTTAGGCATGAGTTTCTATTAACTACGCCTGTGCCCAGCAAACTACCCGCTAACGTAACTTTCTTTTAACCAAATCAGTTAATTCAATTTGTGATAGTATCCCCTCCATGTGAAATTTCCAATCCATCTGTAAATATGGGTTCGGTAACAAATGAGGAATTTGACCAAAAATTACCCTTTCTATAGTTAATAAATCATCAAGTTTGGTACGACCATCACTCATTTAATTCAAATCGTTTTTGCGGAATTGACGAACTATAAGCCTTTAAAAAATTTACAGTAACAGTCATTGATCGATAATATTCGCAATTTTTTTAATAAATTCAAAGAGTAGTCGGAAATATACTACAACACCAGATTTACACAATGACTTTTGCGACGTTGTTTTCTCTTAATTCTCTTCTGATACAACTTCCAACATCCCTTTGGGATTACACAAGCCTATTTTGTTTCAATTGATGTTAGTTTGTAGCTATATTTCTTAATACAGCAACACATCAAAATTATGTGCTTAAATATAACGGATATTTCTGAGATCATATTCCTGAATTTCTTAGAAAAAAAATGAATTTCTAATAAATATTCAACTACGACGCTTCTGCTAATAAATATCGTACTAAGAAATCATCAATCAGCAAAGTTTCTCACGACTACTCCCAATATACAAGAGGCCGTAGGTTCTGTGCAGTGGCTAATGACAAACTTATCATCTAAGAGCCTGCTGCAGAAGGTTAGGTTAGGTTTGAGGACGTGTACTTGTCAATTCTGACAAGTACAGTACTCGGTGGTCGAATTGACCCATTGTACTACGTCCTAGCCCCTCACACCACTTATGTTGTGTGCGTTAATTTTATACATGAGTATAATCAGAAAATGGTGGCTGATCTGAAGGATTCTGAAAAGAAGAATTTGTCCACTGACCACTTTAGGAATAAGGTTTAATTTAAACTGAAAATGCTATATAAACAATTTCTAAAAATACAGCATGCAAAAAAAACCCACATTCTAATGACATTTTGACAATTAATTCTTTACGTCGCAGAAAAAAAAATAGGACATGTTTTAGGAATTTCAAATATTTTACGTTGCGACTTTAGAGATTTTATACTGACATTGCCAATTGCGAACTGGAGTTTCTTACTGTTTTTATGGACTGTTTAGTTTACTATAGTACTGATGACGGTTCCATAAAACAAATTGTGAAACCTACCAAGGATCAGTACTTGGGTCACTTCACAATACTGCAATAGTAATTGTAGCAATTTGTTTAAATGAAGGAAAAACTACGACTAATACCAGTACTTAGATATTTCTTTATTATAAGGAACATAGAAGTTTTGGATTTTAAATTATTAACGAAAAGTTTTTCGTTTTGTTTGGCATTAGCACCATGATGAGATAAAAACATTAGTTTTAAATAGGCATACAAAATAATTAGAGATAAAGGCTAGAACATATGCTGGATAGTTTTGTAGGATAATGTCAAGCGTAAAGTGCTAAAGTCGGTGTAGATATGAGCATTTTATTATACTATAAGCTCTTCGAGGCTGCTAGTGAAAGAATTAATGCTTGCGTTTCTTTAATTTATTGTTAAACGAGTGATGAATTTAAGAAAGTACATGTACATTTATTTCATATATAATAGACTTAAAAGTTTGGTAATACAATTAAGAGTGTTTTCTATAAGCGTTACAACCGAAACTACAAATATTTAAGACATCATTTAGTTTTAAGGGTATAAGTGATTAGATTTATTAGAATAATTACCTCAAGTGTAGTTTATCGCAAAACCCATGTTAATATTTGTTTCCCTTTAACATTATTCTTTCTGACATTGTAATTAACAACAATTACTTTTGATTTAAAAAAACTACGGCACGCGCCCCTATTTATCAATCAAGTGATATAAAGCCAATTACAATGGAGCGATTTTGTAAATATTGTTAAAAAATTAAAGGTTTTGTTACTCATAGCCATTCGTCACAATTGATATTAGCAATGCCGTCGTTGTCAGAGTCATTATGAAAAAATACAACAATAATACCAGGGATAGTGGCGGAATGATTAAAAATAATGTTCTGCATCATTGCCTCGGCAAAATAAAAAATGAATTCAGCAACTGTTCTGCCGCCTTATGTTAAATGATTTCTGAACTTGTATCTTGATATTGTATGTATTTCTTTTACTTACAATATGTGTTTAATTAAATGTAACGCATGTTGCACTATTATGTGGTTAATTTGATTTTTACTGTAACTAATTAATTGAGTAGAATTCGCACAATGTAAACCAAAAAGGATTACAACAGTACAGTTGTATAGTTATCACCATACTTAGCAAAAGCATTATATAGAGTTTTTGATGTAATATCCAAAATTGCATAACCAATTGGCATGAGATGGTTTAGTGCCCACACCATGTTGAATTAAATAATATATTCTATTCTATTCAGGCAATAAGGGAACAAACACATTAGCAAACACTGAAAGAAGCCTGATGTTCAGCAAAGATGTAAATACTGAACATAGAATATTTAATTCTTGTATGAAGTTTACTCTGATACTTATGTTTGAGAGCAATCCATAGCTTCTTCTGGCCAACCAACGGTAGTGTCGTAAATCGAACTAAGTCAACCGTCATTTGAAATTGAAATAAAAAAAGGCAAGTGAAACTCAAAACTGAAACTAGGAGTAAATCGATAATATATGAATATAACGCGACCCATATTTTTTTAAGATCACCTGTATTTTTGAAATGTCTCTTGATATATGTAATCGTTTTGCCGATTAATTTATCTTTTTCTATAATTTTAGAAAACACACTCTTTATATTCTTTATTATTATTGTTGTGTGATTATGTTACATAATCTATTATTAAATATTTCATAAATATAAGGCCAATTAGTTTATTTTCGTTATAAAGAACAAAAATTAATCCTTAAATGCTATTTTTCATACTATTATAGTAGTATTTTCATCAATTTTTCCTCTTTATATTTTCTCCATTACAAACCGGAACGAATTCGAGAAGTGCCCATTTCTACTGACACAAAATTTTGAAAGTGTTTATAGGAGGTCAATTTTCACATAAATGTTTGCAAAAAGCAGGCGCAATTTTACAAATAGGTCCTCGACGTCTTAGATATGTTTCAGTTTCATAGTCTTATAGATAGTTGAATTCTGAATTAATAAAACAATTTATGGGTACCGTTATAAAGTGGCAAATATTCATTGAATACACCGTTAGTATTCAAAACACAAGGGCAAAAAAGTGACGAAATTAGTTTTTTTGAATAATAATTATTAATAAATAAAAGCTATCTAATATGTATATTAGACCATTAATGAGATTTTAATACATTTGTTAACATAAAGATGTTAGTATAGTTTTACAATATTTGTGATGTGATGCATTTATCTGTGGCAGTGTATGCCAATCTTTTTTAATGATAATATATATATATATATATATATATATAATTTACAATGATGAACTTGGCATAATCACATTGGCGCCGTTAATAAATCTATTATCCTAATATTCCGAAAAAAATTTTTTTGTTGTTTTATTTAATATAAATTCTTTTAATTGACTTGGAAGTCAATGTATCTGTAGTCTTTGTTCCAAATAATGTTTTATTCTTGTATAAATATTTTAATTTCTTTTCAAAGGGTAAACAATTCTTTAATTTCACCAGATTTCTTAAATTTCATGACGCAAACGGAAAGAAGCTTTTCAGCCGGTTGATATTATCTTTATAAAAATTCCATAAATTCATACATTTCAAAAGTATAAACATATTAAAAAAAAGCATTGTATTTGAGCAAACAAGAGAAGAAACACCTCTTCTTAAGCCTTTAACGTAGAAAAATCGGGACGGTTCACACACACTATGTTTGTGGGATGAGTACGTCATACCCAAAAACAATAAGTATTTTAATTATTTGATCCACTTTAGAAGTGGCACAAAATCACAAAAATAAAATTCTATACACATATTCGTAAAGAGTAAAAACACACATGACCACATGACCATAATTCGATTGGTGCCAATTTTCCGCATTATATATGATTGATTTCGAGTTTAATGTCATAATCGAAAGTATGCAACAGTAATTGCGATCTTAGCCATGTTTGCAACTGCTGCCTCTTTAACAAAAAGACGTTGACAACGTTGTTGATGCAGCCGATGTTGCTGAATTTTTTTGACCCAACAGATTTGCGAGCTGTTGATATTTTTATTGCGCGCCTAATATTATTGTTTGTCTCTCAGATACATATCGTTTTATATCATCACAGTACTTTCGAGAAAAACAAACTAACTAATAAAATCATAAGAAGTCATTGTTCATTACAGCCGGTGGTTATAATTGTTCTCCTTTTTGTGAAATAAGACTTATTGAATTTGCAGAAAAAACTGATAGTCTTCCATATCAAAAAAGTTATCGAAACTGGCATAATATAATAAAAAAGTTTTACTAAATAATGATTTTGAATGTATCTTAGACAATTTACGGGTTTGGAATAAGAATCCTAAACAAACGATTGTTAAACTTAAGTGTAAATTCACATAAAATGTAAACAAATATTTTTTTTTATTTTTGCGAAAGGTTCGTAAAGACCTAATTCCTAGTTACCTTTATTCTCGTAAGTCTCAGAAAGTTTGTTCATACCCAAAAAATTATGCAAGACACATTATTTTATTAATCATAAAATAATAAAACCTATGTTGGAATGTATGTTTAATAACAAAATTTTGGGTTCGCTCCTATCACTGCCACTGGCGACCGCTATCGGTCGATGTCTATCGACTTCTTATTATCTGAATTGGATTATCTGGGTACTAATAACATATTGTCTCAACTGGACAGAACTACATGCCTCATTGCTTATGCCACACTGGCTGTTCTGCGCAAGTGTGTTGAAGACATGACTATCTTATGTGGAGGTGAATTAAACTACTCATCGATTTTTTGTTGAGGGATTTTCTTAAGGCGCAGTTGTACGCGAACACACCACAAAATACAACTTTCTTTTAAGTCAACATAATTGGCATTTTGGAAGCGCGCCACTCAGAGAAGCCGTGACGGACATTTTAAAGATGTTATATTCCACATATAACAGCATCATAGGTCCTTTACACAAAGCAATTTTATGATATCTCACACACATCCCGTTTTAATGAAATTTAAAGATAGAAAGCTATTAATAAAATACCCTATATATTATAAAAAACTGTATTTGCTTGCTTTATCAGATTCTTATGAGTTCAGACTAAGGTATACCCAAAATTACCCCTTTCACTTCAATGCTAATGATGCTTTAAAATATATAAACGCATCCATATGGTGGCTTTTATGGGAGAAGAAAAATTGAGTTATCTTTTTGACCAAATTATTAGAAAAAAATCAAAATGAACTGAAAGCAAACTCAAACAATCGGAAAATGGGATAGAGGAGGATACTATTTTTGGATAATGCTAATACTGATAATTAATATTAAAATACCAATAAACTTTAATTTCACTTTAATGTAGGAATTTAAGAATAGATACACATACTTTAACCCTCAATAGACCTTAATAAAGTATCGGCCAAACGGACTACGGTAATAGTTACTAACAATATCTCTGCATTTTGTAAAATGCAAATCAAATATAACAATTTTAAAAACTTTTTTCTGTTAATTTGTAATCAAATAGATGTTGGTGGTGCGTGGTTTCAAAAATATGTAAGAATAATATAAACAAATTTTAAAATAATTTATTATAATTTGGTTATATTAGTTAAGTTGAAGAGCTATTCTTGTGGATTCATCTAAAAACTCATACAAAAACTATATAACCAATTACAGCAGAATGATTGAAGTCTTACAAGACAGCGTTCGGAATGTAACTATAAGACTCTCTAACAAAAACTATTTATTTAAGGCAACCAAACTTTTATTAAGTTGCCAGTTGTCGAAAAGACATTACAGATAGTAACTGATAACCAACTACAAAACCCCGAGTTCGATTGCCGCCCATGCCATTGAACTGTTAAATATAAAATCGACCGACCATTTGGCAGATAATATTCTGTGTCTCAATCCACTCTTTCTATTTGTACACTTAAGAGAGCAAATTTTTTTTGCTCTTTAATCAGATGAAAAGATGATTCGATACAGACAGCAAAGAAACAATTTCGCATAACTATGATTTAATTTCACAATGGGAAATTTTAGATTGTAAACGCTGATAAATTAATATTTACAAAGAATGTTAAAAACTCTTTAAAAGTCTTTAGTACGGGTTTTAGGAAAAATACACTCTTTGTAAATAGTACTACATACTCCCTTTTTCTGCTTGTTCCATTACCACTTTCAAGCGAAAACGTATAGACGTAACAATAACAGTAAAACTACCGTTATCAATAATATATATATATATATATATACATAGATATATTTTTGTAGGTATATACATAAATACATACATAGTATGTATATGCATATGTATATGGCCATTGAATAAGATGTTGCCGCAATACATGCATATATACATACATATGTACGCGCACAAATCACGACAGCTGATAAGGACACTTTTTCTTACAATAATAATCTCTAAAGAGAAAGAAAGCGAGAGAGAATGTGTGTCAGTATGGGTAAATAAATGACAAACAATACTGAATTATAAAGAGATCGCTACTTGTTTCGCTGAGAGCAAGAATGCCGGGTTTTAAGAAAAATAAAACTAATTATCAGCAATTATTACGAGTAATTGATCTTAAAGAAGAGAACAGAGTAGAACAGAATACCACAATAATATAAATAAGAACAAAAAAATCCATTCACAATATATATACTGATGATAGATGGCGGAGTGATACCGAATAGAGATTTGATTAAATACGCGATTATTGAGAGGCAGCCAAATGATCAATCGACCAACCAGCTAAATAACTACCACATTAGTTGCTGCTGTTGTTGCTACCGATGCTGTTTGTCCTAACTAATACAATGACATTGGTGATCATAATAATAACCAAAATCGAAACGATACAACAGCTAGCCACGATCGATCCTCACAACTAAAAAACGCAGCAAACTGTTTTTCCCAGTCACAAACGGAACGTGTTGGAATAAAGTCGCATCACAGAATTTCGAAAAGAAAAGTAACAACAAAATATCGGCGTACAAAGAAACGTATCAAAAGAATAATTCAATTCATGATATTAAATGAAAAAAAAATTTTAACGAGTTATCTTGAAAATAATAATAAAAACCAAACGAATATAAACGTTTATATAAAGATTTTCTTTTCAAAACCGTATTAAAAATACAACAATTAATAATAACATGCTCATACGAATACTGAATAAACAGCAACTGTAATAAATCGTTTAAATAGGTTTTCATTTAAAACAAATTATTTCTTTTTTTTAATGAAGAAGAGGAATTTCTAATAGATTAATTTAATTGATAGATCGAGTCAAATGTCAACTGTATGCCAGTATTTGTTATATATTGTATAGTACATACAATGATGAACAACACACTTTTCAAATGAAACAAAACAAATAACGATACAACTAATAACAATATTTCATATATGATTCGTATTATCATCGATACACTATATATATATAATACAAAATAAATTGTTTTCTGTACTTTTATTTTTTACTGCTACTGTCTGGTGCTCTTAATCTTAGCTTTGTAGTCATAGGCGTACGCTATTAGTGCTATCAACTGCGTTCCAAAATTGTTAGACACTTAGGCAGTTATTTTTTAATATTCGTTTTCGATTTAAGGGCAATTTAATTCGAAATTTTCACAATTTATATCCGCTACTATTTAAACAATGTATATAATGTAAAGCGTATAAAAGCCTTTAAAATATTTGTAAATATTAAATAAAAAATACATTTAACAACAATAACAAAAATAAGAATAATAATGACAATGTCAATCAAGAAAGTGCTGAATGTCAAAAAATCTTGTGTGATAAAGAGTGTCTTTATTTTTTAAGATGATAAGTGCAGAAAGAGTGTTTTTTTAATACGAAAAAAAGAGAACAAAAAATAAAGTAACAAAACAAAAGACAAATACCATAGATAGAGAGTGTGCCATTCTAAAACCAAAACCAAATTCAAATTCAAAATTGAAATTAAATACTGGATTATTCTTCTTCTATGACTATTGCATGTGTATTTAAAGTGTGCGTCAGTTAATCGGTAATATTGAAATTTGAGAAATGTCACATTGTCGTCGCAGTGTAAGTAATCACGAAAAAATTTAAAAATTTGTTACTTTGAAAAACAAAGAACAAAGAAATCCAAAACCCAAAAAGAATCGGACGGAAAAGCCAAACATCTGTGTTAAACAAGAACAAAAAATAATATAGTCGAGAAAATATTTTCAAGAAAAGAAAAAATCCAAAAGAAAAATCTAATTGTCTTTATAATGTGTCTTTTATCTTAAATTAATCATTTCAAATTATTGCTCCGTAAACAAAATAAATAAATATCTTCTTGAAATATTAAACTTATAATAAAACTTTTATCAAAATGGCATCGTTTGTTTATGCCGTCTGGAGTATAACTAACGTCGCTTCGGTTCATTGTTCCGTACGTCCTGAAATTTCACCCTGCACTTGCGAACCGACCTATGCTCATAATTATGTTGAGTTATCATGTGAAAAGGTGGATTCGTTTCATACCATTGTTGATGCTTTGTCGAACAAATTTGAGCCGTATGTTAATATAAGCTTAAAAATAACACATTCACAGCTGGAGGATTTGGAAATGAGATCATTTACGGATATGAAATTGAATTTAGTTAAACTGCGAATGCTATGGAATGGTTTGAAGTAAGTTGGATCTTTTTTATTTTCTCTTTCATTATATTATCAATTATTATTTATTTGCTAAAAGAATTTTATTATATTTATTTCGATTGGAAGAAGTTTGGAGATAGAAGTTGTAAATTAACATTATATATATGTATATACATAGTCATGGACAAAACCCTACATATCCCAATAAGTTCGAAAGTCAATAATTTTTCAAACGCTAACACAGATTTTCTTTATATTTCTTTTGTATGTATAACATACACACGTTAAAAGATTAAGAAACCAGCAAGCGATTCTTTGCTTGGTCGTCTGTTGCGAAAACCTTTTCATTTAATCCTTCACCCTTCGCCAATAGCTTCAGCTATCTTTGGGGTATCTGTTCTTAAGGTTTTCTGCTGTTCCTGACAAATAACACTGAAGTTTCGACCAACGACTTTGCTTTCGGCTCCATTTTGAGGTTTGTTTTCGACTGCACAATCAAAACCCATGAAAAATTTTAAAATGTTTTTACTGAAAGTCCATTTAAAAATTATATGAACATATATGAAAATTCACTCTATGACTGTAATGTGTACCGAGACTTTTAAAGTTTGAAATTAGTTTAGAACTTACACTTATATACAGTATCGACAATTATAATACGTATTCATCAAAATTATAATCGTCGTAATTTACAACACAATTCGTGTGTTCAAACCTCAGCTCTAACGTTTCGAAAAAAAAGTAAATATGAAAAAAATCCTTCGATTGCAAAAGCAAAGAGACGAAATAGAAATGCCATGGAAAACCTCTCAAGTCTGTCATTCGTGGATAAAATTAATATGCATAAAATTGGTGGTGTGTGAGGCTAGGTCGTAATCCAGGCAAAAGAATTATAATGGTTAATAAAGCAAAATTTTACAAACCCAATGCTTTCCCATTATTTTATCCAACACTGTATGCACAAATTGTATTGTACATATATTTTTAAGTGCACTTAAACATATAAACCTTAGCAAAATATACTACAACCAATTAAACATTTAATGATCATAAGCTATGATCAAGACAAAATAATTAAAGCGAAATTATTTTATTGTCTTATTTAGTAAATACACCCAGAGTTATAAAAAATAGGTTTAAGATTCCTAAACAAAATAAATTAATTTTATAAATTAAAATTTTCGTATAAAATTTCGTAAACATATGCTAGAATCCTGCCATAATTTTAATTTAATTTTTTTTTTAATTTTGAAGATTTGGTTTTAAATATATGCAACAAGAATATGGGCTCAGGAATGTATATCATCGTCGTATAATTACAATGTTGCTTAAGTTAATATTTAAAAGTCATACATAAAAAATCTGAATGTCTCATAAATAAACAAAGAGTAAAAAAGAATGAAAAAACAAAACAAAAATATACATTTTTTGTTTTAATCAATAAAATGAAAAATAGAAGAGAAAATATTAAAAAAAATAATAATAAAAAGTTTCATCGTCATTGATTTGCGGCACTTGTCTTATTCATTGTATAAGTGATAATGATAATTTAAAAAATGTATTATCAATTATTCGTGGTATACGAAGTTTAATTAAAATAATATTAAAGCAAAACAAATTGCTTCATTTAAAAAGAAAGAAAATATATTATTTTTAATTTGAATGTTAACATTGTTGTATGAATAACAATTTTCTTAAGAAGCAATTGAAACTGACTTTATTCAGATTGCAACAAAATAGTCGGGAAAATATCACACATTAATTTATTTTCATCAAATAAATTTTACCGCCTTACTTAGTTTTCATTTCTAGTTTTTTTCTTTTCTGAATTTCTTAAAATTTTTATATTCAACGCAAATGATTCAGAAGAATGATCATACTGCTAACATGTATATGTAGTTAAATAATAAAAAAACACTAATAATTATATTTCTGTTTTAAAAATATTCACGGCAAATCAATATTTCATTTGCATTTTATCAGTTTAGGACATATACAACTAATTCAATTGAATAATTGTTTATATGCTGATATTGAAACATCACATGTGAATAACTCTTTAGAACATTGGATTTTACACATACGTATGTATTAAACTTAAAAAAGTAATAAATATACAATATAAGAAATAAAGATTCCATAGTATAATATTTCATTATTTAGATTCATCGTCAGTGAGTCTTGTATTTATAAAGGCGGTTTGGTGATATGGGAATGTTTTGTTTATGCCATTATAGTATGGTTACGTATACTAAAGTCCAGCAAAATATTTCACTTTATATTTCTTATTGGCTTCTAATGAATTTTATTTTAAAGGAAATTGGATAAACCACTATTTAAAGGTTTGTCTGTGATTATATTGTAAAGGGTGATTTTTTATTCTATTTTGTGAGTGCAAATTTTTTCAATAGAAGTCAGTTCGTGCAAATTATTGAATTCTATTATCAATAACCTCCTTTTTGCCTAATGGTTACGTCTACTAGAATAGAATTACTGAATATGATATAAAGAGCAGTCAAATTGGTTGCATTCATAGAATTCAAGACTGCACACAATACGCTGAATCTATTATAAGGTGATTATGGTGAACAATTAATCTCACGTTGTACTTCATTGGCCACAAAGATCACACGATAAAAACTCCAACTATACTATTTTATTATGTAAAGTCTATCGTGTACACAAATAATTCATCCTCAGTTACAAACTTAGAAAACAACATAAGAGAGACCTTTGATGAGACAGAGAGTTTCAACTAAAGTGTTAACAAATTATTTGTTACTAAATTGAGTTATTTATGACAAAATTTGTGTAGAAAAACATTATTTTTTGGAATAATTACTCTTAGCTTATGAGCACTACTTTGAAATAATGTATTATGGTGCACGCGCGCTAATGTGAACATTTTTTTCGCTTCATTGGCTACTCTACAAGATGAAGAAAAAAAAAATAAAAAGCCCTATAATTTGAACTGATTTTATTTTTTTTTTTTTAATTTGAAACGTTAAAATTCTGTGTTTATAAGTTGCAAGAATCGCAGTTTTAGGGGTACGTAAAGTGGGTGGCAAAACAATGGAAACTTTTTCAAAATGACACCAAAAATTAAAAATATTCTTAAGAAATTCGCAAAATATTTTTCGGTGTTCGGAAATGTGAACAATTCGCAAAAGGTAACAACGCCAGTTTTAATTAGTTCACATTAGCCCGCGTGCACTGTATTTATTTTCGATATTCCGCTATTCCTTTGTGCCGGTAAACTGTAGCAAAGTATTATATTATAAAGTTCAAGTAAAGTACATAAAGTATTTGACTAATTTATTGTATGTATACATAAGAGTTAATCAATTATTCCACCGCGTGACTTGAGGAGACAATGGGAAATCACAATTTGGCGAAAATTTGGATTTCTATAAATTAGACCAAGAATAACCCTCATTTGTTAGATTCTCCGGATTAAGCACCGCGTGACTTTATCTGAACCGAAAAAGACTCAAAATAATAAAATTCTTCATCAAGATTATTAACACGAAAAACATACATATCATTTGATATTGCCTAATAATTATAAAATAAAATAATTAGTTATTAGAAATCAGTGTTAAACTTTCAATATTGAGCTCCTAAAACAATTATTGATCAAAAAGTTACAACGCGAAAAAATACTTTTTTCGATGCAATAAGAAAAATCCAAAAAATTTCCAAGTTCTTCAAGAGTTATAAGACGGCCTCCTAAAATGGATATTTTGATTATAAGCTACACTAACGAAAACGAACAACGTGTTATCTGAGAAATGTTTTTCTATCGAGAAAGTATCTCCAACAACGGAGCGTATTTTTTCTCAATAGGCAATTTACACTGAAAGATGCATTATTTGTTGGGGTTTGAGGGATCAGTTAAAAAATCACTTTTAAAATGAGTTACAGCAACAGTTTAAGGCCCAATAACGAAGTCTCTGTTTAAACAAAAGACTATTTTCATAAAAATATTCATTTTTTATGCCATCATCAGTTTTCATGTTGTAGACATTCAGTTTTCTTTTTTTTGAAGCTTCATGAAATTTGCTGTGGACCATCATCGTACATATTTTTTTTCTTAAAAAAATTGTCAATTATGTTTTATGGAATAACATTTCATTTGTTTTTTTCTTTGTTCTTGCCTATGCATAAACACAAACTATAATATTTTTCTTTACATGTTACATGATGTATGATAACGCTCACTTCTACCTTATAGTCCACTTATAACAATGAAAAGTAATCTATCTGCCCGTTAAAATCATCCCTTTAGTTAACGGCAAGTTGTAATAGTGGCCCCCCTTGTTTTGACTTTCAATAATAAGAGAATTTATATTTCAGCAGTCCTCCTTCGGCAACTTGTTATCGTGGAAATTTTTGTTTATGTAAGCCAACAAAATATACTTGCTCTCACTTAAACTTTTCATTGATTTGAATGTTTATAGCAGAGGCAGAATTGTAAACCGAAAGAGAATCAATTATAGAATTCTTTGTCAACGAATAAATTCTATTGCCATTAAAATTATACCACATCTAATATTATAATTAACATAAGTTTTATTTCAATTGTAAATTATATAAAATTTGAATGTTATTTATTTTCATTCACTTGAAGAAATGTTTAAAGGCGAATTTAAGTAATTCTTATCATTGAATATTTGTTTATGTTTAAATTTTTATGACTTGACGCCTCTTCATTAAATTTATAGTATATTTTTCAGTCGTAAAACTGATCATATACTTTGTATATTTCTTTGGCGCCAAAAGTATGTTTATGTTGTGGTTATCGTCATTTTATTAACGAAAAATTGTGTTATTTATTTGAAATGTCATTCGAATAAGTATTTTTCGAAAAACCGAAGATTAAAATATAATGAATACATTTTTTCAATAACTTCTCAAACTGAAAATTTTATAAACAATAATTAAAACAAGTCTTAAAAAATCACTAGTGATATGAATTGAAAGTGTAACAATTTGTTATCGTTATTTCTCAAGCATTCGACAGGTCGTGGCATCAAGTCCTGATTCATAAGCTTAACACAAAATTTCTTTCAATATTTTCATACCCTTATAACAATATTTTATTATGTGCGACAGGGTAGCACATTATGTTATGACCTATATTTTACGCCATTGAACTATCTTATGACCACTTCTACCTCTTCTACCTTTCCAATGATCTTGCTTTTATTTACATGTATAAGAACACTCACGACGAGCCTCGATTTCTTAAGCAACAGACATTCCAGAAGATTGAGAATCCGTTAAATCTCTGGATTCCCGTATGTACGTTACGTTACGCATGAAGTTCTGATTTGACACTCAGACTTGGAAATTAGATAAATTTAAATTAAAAATGTACCATTTTTATAGGCTTAATTACAGCAATACGTCTAAAGTTCGATTACAAACTACTGCTGTAGAAAGCCGATATGATCTATGCTATTCTTATAACAAAATCTTATGTATGATTACAGCTGCTACATGGAAAGTCTACAATTCGAACGCAAATCCATAAGTATCAAGGTCAGAATATACATTCCTAAAAGCTCAGAAAAGAGCTTAAAACGTCTACTCAGGGGCTCAGATTTGGTTTAATGGCTGAGTCTTCTTGTGGAGTACGGTAAATCTTAGGCCAGAGGTTAGTCCCAATGTGATACCACAGGGAAATATATGACTCGAGGATCAAACGGTCCCTATAGTATATAATTCTGCCTTCAAACTAAACCTGGGTTTGAAGAATATTTACTATTAGTTCAGAGAAAGATGAAAGGAAATGAGAGGTTTTTAACCCCCATTCCCTCACTACAAAAACTCTTCATCCACTTCTCTTGTAGAAGTCATGCTAGAAAATATCTGCATTACTTTTAACAGGGCACTGACCTGTGAGAACTACAATAGCTATGCGATTCTTCAAAGGCGATTAGGTAGAAAAGTCAACAGTTCTGACTCCTATAGAGCAATCACCAACAACAGCTTCGACGATAATCCAAAGATGACTTCTTTGAATACAAAACAAAGCAGAAAATCTGCTTAAAATTTAATCAAATCCTGCGCTTTGTAGCATAAACATATTCAATATACCATCTGGTGGTAACGTCATTCTAAACGTGTAGTAAGCGAGGCAAGCGGAACCTGGATTAGATAGCATATTGAATCATTAACTATTGGTATCTTTATTTAGAGATACCTGTATAGCCTTCACCAGAATGCATATTGAATTGACTCCTATCAAGACTTTCAAAACTACATGACTACCATAATGATGTATGTAGTTAATAATTTCTTAACCAATTTACAACCTTGTCAATAAGAGATACATATGTCGAATTTAAAAACTCAAACTGAATTCGTGATGAGATATGAATCTGTAAAGTTCAGCCTTTACGGCGAGATTTTCGTTACCGTTTACGTCCGCAAATAAGGAGAGACAAAGGCAATTTGTACTAACATCGAAATAAATATTAACCCTAAAAAATGTTGTTAATAAATATTTGAGTGTTGTTAGTAAAGTAAGCTTAAAAGGTTTTCCCATTTATTTAAATTGAATGACAAAATGAAATTAAAATGGAAAGTACCGAAGGTCTTTCAAAATAATTGATTTCATTAAACCGGAAATGTGGATGGGGATTTTCACAGTTTTATTTAAATACTTTTTGTATTGGATAGGGACTTTTGCAAATTCATTTAAATACTATTCGAATTGTGTACAATAATAAAATATAAAAAGAATAGATTTGCAAAAACATTTTTAAAATGCGCCTACATAAAAACATATTTTTAAATTAAATTTTGAGTACTTTATCTAAGTACTCTTTTACTTCCTATAGAGACATACGAAACACAGTGTTATCACGCTGACAGCAAAGAATTCGGACTTTATCCGTCCAATAATATTTCGATGCTACCATGGCACTATATTTACAGTCCAATGAAAAGAAATAACAAACACAGGTAAGTGCACTCTGTACTCTGAATTTGTTTCGTTATGTTTTGGTTAATGTGAGGTAAAATAGCTTCCAGCGTTACACAATCTATTAAATTTTCAAACTAGCCCATTTTATCAGAATAAAATAGGATTCCTGCAATATTAAAACATAGAATTTTGCTTTTCACCGGTTATTCGTGTTTTACCACAATACTGTTCATGGTTTTTAATCATGCGTGTGTTGATCATTTAAAAATTAAACAAAAGTATAAATTTCTCTAAAGTCAATAAAATATTTGTTTGGGCGGTCAAATACTTTTGATGTTGATACACCGTAGGTGGTCCATCCACTAGATCTTAATTTGCAATTTCTTTTCAAATATATCTGCTGTTACCTCATCAATGGCAGGTGTGATGTTGTGTTCCAAGTCTGAAATAGTGGATGTCTGGTCCTGAATCCAAGAGATTTCTCTACTCCCCACAAAAAATAGTCAATACATTGATCCAAAAAATTAAACTAATTTCGCATCAAATTTTTGTTTAACATAAGTTTCAATGTGGTATACGTATTATCATTCAATCCGTTATAATTATGTGCATTTATTTAATATTGTATTTTTATTGTTATTTCAGCCAATAAAGTACATTGATAAATAACAGAAGAACCGTTAAAAACGCTCTAGCAATTTAATTTTTATGGTATTCAATCTTTTTAGACCAACAATATCATGGGAATTACCCTAGCAAAAAAAAGACATTCCTGTTACAAAAAAATCTAAATTTAAACTATTGATTTAAAAAGTCGCCTCCTCGAAGCCATATTACCTGTATGCCGTTTTCAATAAATAAATACAAACAAAAAAGAAAGCATAATACATTTATTTTGAAGCATGGACTACAAAATTTTTAAAAATAGAACTGAAAACATAACAACTTACTACAAATGGCAAATGACTAGAAAATATTTTCCAAAGTCTAACTAAATTCTAACATGTCTAACAAACATATCAATACATGCTAGGAAAAAATCAGAAATAATGTATGGGACACTTCAGACTTGTGTGACGCAGAGTTTCCTTTTTTGGTATACTCAAGTTTTGAAGTATAACAGCATCTATCTATTTAACATTATTATAACTCCTAAAATAATGATTTTATAAATTACTTGCTCAAATAATCAAAATGATTTGAATATTTGATGTTTAGAATAAACAAAATGTTATTTATTGTTTAAAGAAGCTTTGTTTAGAAACAAGTTTCGAAAAAATCAATTTGAACTTTTATAGTTGTACGAAATATATAGTTGTATAAAGTAAAAAATGAATCTTTTTAATGAAGTCGCCATAATCTAGTGGGAGTATAAATTATAGATACCACTACTCATGTATAAAAGGAACAAATACAGCATAAGTGATGTTAGAAACTAGGTCGTAATCCTGTCTGAAGGGTTGTAATGACTACCACTCGAGCAATATCTTATAAGTATTGTACGGTACTTACTTTATTGAACATTAAGAATTCAGCCTAGCTTCCATAACGGGAAAAAATGCTCCTTTTGATTAGAGTGTTCTTTCATATAATCTACCACTTTTTTTTCTTTGTGAGGTATAGAAACATTTAAATGTAGAAGTACAACCTTGATCAATATAATTATCATATTTATTTTACTTTAATATAAACATTATGGGATTTAAATTTTACTTATAGGGATGTGCTTAATATGTTAAACTAGGCGCAGATATTTTTTTTTTTTTAGATAAACGTTAAATAAAAACTATTCATAAAGTGATCAACTGCATTCATGTTATTTTGTGGCGCCTGACCAATAAACAATTATAAGGCGTCTGCTATAAACAATTTTAGGAAGGATGATGTGGTTGTAATTAACTGTGCAACACATTTTCACAACAAATATTAAGACACATTGCATAGTTACTACTTGTTATTTGCCACTTGCCACTTTTCACCAATCAATGCATTACTCATATGGGAATTCAGACAAGACGACAACACAAATCTATTGAATGTTTTAAAATCATCTATAATAGGATAAACATCACTTGATCATGCGATCATAGTAATTATGAAGATGACAATATTGAGCATGAGTCTGATGCCTGCACTGCAGTAGCTACTCGTTATAAAAAAATTAAGGATGGATGTATGGCGAAATAATAGAATAGATCGCGGTTGATGTTGAAAGTAGTTTCTGCAGGCAGAAACTTGACGTCATTTAGAAGATTCTTGTTTAGCAAAAAAAAATTCCTTGAATTCCGTTAAAGTTATATTTAGATTGTTAAGTCAAAAAACCCCTTAAGCATTCTGTAAAGGAATTCCTTTAACTTTTTTACATTACGATTATTCAGTTGCCTTTCATAAATCACAAGCATAATGTAATAAATTAACAGCTAGTAGTATAAAATTACAATTATTTAGAAAAGTATAGAAACTTGTATGAACTTGATCGAAAAATACAAATGCTCTCAAATACGGCATTTGTGCAATCTCTTACGCATACGTACATGAATTAAAAAAGAGAAAATTTTCATATATTAATTTACGTTATGCGAAATATTAGTCTGTGTATATTTTATAACATCATCGTCATTTGCCTAAACAGATACGAAATTTAATTGTCGCACGACCCAACTGGCCTCCTTGATCATTGATTGAATGTAATAATAAAATTCAATTGAATTACTTCGTCATATTTTATTGTTTTCCACACAAACAATGACCCCAAACACCATCAATGGTAAATTCCATTTTGTGTTTTATTGTCAATATTATTTACATGTATACATATGTATAGCATATATCTAGACGTGATAATATCGTTAATATTTCACTCTTACACTACTACACAAGATATTGACCACAGATTTGATTCAAACAAGTATCAGCAAAATCAAAACAAAAAAATGAAAAAGCAAAAATAGTGATCTAACAAAGATAAAAAGAAACATGCAAGCAATTTCTGTAAGAACTGTTTAGCTTTTTAATACTGCCACCAACCACAGCCTCTACCGTATTGTTGTCAAATGCGTAATAAAGCAATTCGAAATTTAAGTGATTTTGGCCATCACAGTAATTGATATGTAAATTGACACTTTCTTTTCCGACAAAGCTAATAGTTTTTCATTTTTTATGATAACCAATGTGTTGATGAAATCTGCCTCCTCTGTGACCTGTACTTTAATATGAACACACTATTGTATCGACTTTCAAAATTGGAATTTCTAGAGCGCATAGAATAGAACCCCAATCTGTACTAAATCAAAAGCAATAAGGCCTCAGCACAACAGAGAACGGACACTAATGCTTCGAAAAAAGACTGTTATTGTATTTCCAAACTCATATCGGCGTTCGTAGGTTATTGGACAATCGGTACAAAGCCGAAAAATTTAGGGACCCTTTAAACATGATTGCAAAACAGTAGGAGCACTTCAGTGAGGGAGACAATCGTTCAGTTATTGGAGTATTATTTTGTAAACAGCTCATGCTTTCGACCTATTTGACAAGTTATTGACATCTCCAAAAATCTTCCACAACACCCCTATTCCCCGTTAGGGGGTATGCCGAATATTAAAAAATTAAACAAGATTTTTCTATAAAAAAAATAGAATTTAAATTTTAATTATTGTATAACGTTACAAAACATCTGTGTATAAAAATTATACCCAGATTATCTGTACACCAAAATGAATAAGCAAAAATGTAAAACAGTCAGTACGGTATAAAAAACCTTATCACGAAAAACATGTGACTTTGTTTTGCATTTGCATCCATCAAATATTGAAATAATAGAATTTCCCAAATCCAATGCAATACTGAGGACAGAATAAACCAAATATAACCGCATTTGAACCATCTTAGGGCCATTTAAATAAGTATGACATCGCAAAAGCTTAATTTATCGATACAAATAGAGATTTTGTTGATTTTCTAAGCCCCAACTTAAAATAACGGTTAACGAGTGAATAAGTGTGTAGCTCCCCTATGTGTAAACAATTTTAATTTAGTGTTTAACATCTGACTCCGCCACGTATCGTAAAAGCCAATTTATGAAACTTTTTATAATAACTCTTTCATGTCGATATATCGTTAACTCTCGCAAAGGAAATGGTTTATAAAAATTTTTAGATTTGAACATTAAGCGAAAATTACACAACACAATAGATACAAAGATTAATACAATTATCTTCAAAAGCCTAATAGATTAAAGTAAAATTAAATTTAACTCAAATCAATATTAACAACCGAACCGAAATTGGCGAATTGAATCAAACCTGCCATATTAATTTAAACTCAATAAAGTAATATTAAAATAAAGATTATACAACTCTCTTACGTAACTATAGTATTTGATACGATCAAATCTTCATTCAAAATAGTATTGATAGAGACATAGTCCAAAACCAATCAAATACATTAATCTATCTGTGGTTAGTTGCCTCCGCAACGAATTAATTTAATAAATTTATCATTTTATGATTAGCTTTATAATATTAAACATAAAATGTAGATATATTATCATTATTAATTTTGTTTAAGAGAATTTATTAATAAAAATTTAATCGAACTGTGGAACGAGGTAATGTGCGAAATTATATAGTATGTACTTAATGATTATAAAAGTTTCTTATGAAAATGTATATCATTTAATACAATTGTGAATCCCTGAAAGTGCCGAAAATTCTTTTATCTGCTGCTTTGCTTTATTTTGTTGAAATGAACAGAATATGTATGTGTAACGTGAATAAAAATTTTCATATTTTTGTTTTAATTTTAGATCTGTGCCTGAATTACCATTTCGGGGGTTATCAAATGTTGAATATTTGGGTCTTGGTGACAATGAACTTGAAGAAATTCCAAAACACATGCTTAATCATATGCCAGTTGTTAAGACACTCGATATAGGAAGATGTCGCATACGAGCGGCACTGCAAGACGATTTCAAGGGCACACAAATGCTGACTAATCTCTTCATGCCGACTAACAATTTGACACGTCTTGATAGGGCAACATTTCCGCCCGGTCTGGTGACCCTACACTTGGGGCGTAATAATATTGAAAATCTAAATGGAACATTACGTCACTTAAATAAATTGGAATCTTTGTTTATTAATAAGAATCGCATTAAAACTTTAGAAGATGAATTGCCCGAATCGAATCGTCTTAAATTAATCATGGCACAAAATAATATGTTGGTACATTTGCCAGAACGTATGAAGTTTATGGATAAATTGGAAACATTACATGTACAACACAATCATCTTGTGTCGCTTGATCGCTATCTCAAAAATGCCAAGAATTTAAATGAATTTTACGCTTTCAACAACCGTATCGAATCATTGGCACGCGATGAATTTCAAATGGCAACAAAATTGGAAGAGCTATATTTAGCTAGAAATAACATCAAATCATTAAATGGTTCACTTTTGCCAATGCAAAAGCTTTGTAAAGCAAATTTTTCATTTAATTCCATTGATGAGTTCTCCATGGCTGAAATACGCGGTTTGATGAGTTTAAAGCAATTGGATTTATCAAATAATCGTATATTTAAACTGTCTGGCAGTCAAGAGAATAACATCGATAAGAATTCGTATTTAGTTGAATTCTATTTGGATTTCAACGAATTGACAACCCTTGATGGCGCTCTAATGGGCTTAAATAGTTTGCGTATCTTGGGTTTGACACACAATAAAATTGAACGTATTTTGCCAGAAGATTTTATTGGTTTAGAAAAACTAGAAATTCTAGAGCTTTCACATAATAAAATATTAACATTAAGGGAAATGCAAACGGTAAGTAACATGCAAATAGTTTCATTCTCTTAAAATTTTGTATATTCTATATGGATATTTTAATTTTTACAGACAGTACTTCCCAGTTTGAAAATTCTAAAAGTGGACTATAATAACTTAACTGTACTAGATAAAGATTTCCACGGTCTTCCCGTATTGTGTCAAGCTCACATGACCAATAATCAAATTATTAGTATATCACATGAGTTGGTTTCCAAGACAAACTGTATGAACCACAACGTACCTGGAAAATTGGAACTTTATTTAGAAGGTAACTAAATCGCTTAATTTTAACTTAAAACGTATACTAAAATAAAAATGTGTACCCAATTTTTATAGATAATCCTTTTAGCTGCAAAGCATTGTTAGACGAATATTGTCCTTTAATGGGTAACAGTGAAAAACGATTACGTTTACGTACTAAGTGCTTTGAAGCCTATGAGGACGTCTGCAAAAACCGTCAATTCCTTTTAATGGTGCCAACTAATGATCTTACACAACAAGTAATACCAGTTATTCTGCCCTCAACAGATTTATTGAAAAAAGCGGATAATTTATTACCGCCATTATTTGCGCCATTGGGAGGTCAGGCTAAAATAAATCCATTGATTTTAGCTCCAGCTATAAAAATTTTAGAACCAACTTCTACTATCACACCTACCACAACAACAACAACTGCTACTATAGAACCCCTAATAACGACCACAAGTTCTACAACAGTAATACCTCCAATAAACTCGAACACTCATAGTGAACTGATTGGAAGCATAAACGGTACAATTAACAATGAAACCGTTATACAAACTCTTAATACTACCGATAGCATTCAAATTGTGTCCAGTGAATTAGAAACAATTTTAACTCATAAGCCAACACTCAACTCTAGCCAAGAAAGTTTAAATACTCCTTCACCCATAGCTAAAATAAAGGATCAGACTACAACACAAAACCCGTCCATTTTGGTTTTAAATATAGACGAATCTCCGTCATCAGTTATTCCTCCAAATTCAGCAGCCGTATCGAAAAATAATAATGTACCTATTAAAATAGAATATGCCACCATCGAATATATTCCGAATACAGGCAATAAAGGCCATCACGCAATAGCATCATCACCTGATGTTCTTGTTGATGAGGACTCTAAATCAAATTCAATACATGAGGAATATCATACAAAAGTTTTATCAGATTATGATAATTCCCCGCAAAGCCTACTACAACCGGATGAACCGCCTGAAAATCCTTAAAAAAATGTCATTTATTAACTAATTAATTAATTTTCAATTTAGGCCTACATTCAAATTAGCGTGTTATACACAATACAATACGATTAAACACGATATTCAAATATATAGATACATGTGTGTGTATGTATATGTAGATACTTACGTATACATAGAAATATAACTACAATTACATATACGGTATTTAATTGAGAAAAAAAATGAGAGAACTTTAATTTGTATGTGGTTTTTTGTTTTAAGATATTTTTAGTAGATTTTTTACAGTTTTAAATTTTTTTTGTTCTGTATAGTTTTTTAAGACTAACGTTTTTATTTTGATTTTTGTTTCTTCGATAGATTTTTATTGCTACTGCTTCTACTATTATTGTTGCCAGAATGGTAAATACGTATATTTTGTAACTAAGGTTTTAGTGTGTATGTTTTCGATATACAATATGTATTTAATTTAAACGAATGTAATAAATATTTAATTCAAATACTGATTTTTTTGTTTTATAATATATAATAATTGGCGTACATTATATGATTGAACTGGATTAAGTACCTAAATTCTCACAGTATCTATGTTGTGTATGTGTATTTTATCCATGAGTGGCTGGACAGATTAACGTCGCCTCCGATAGACAGATTTGAGAAACTTCTTTAGGAAATTTTGCCACAAAAAATGAGAGTCGAACAAATTCAATTTACTTTTTTTTATCAAGCTGAATTAAATTACAAATGAACGAACTTTATCATATTCACTTAGAAAATATAATTAATTAGAAATGCGATCTTTAGAACAAGTTTTTGCCAATATTTTAATAAAACTATTTAAATTTGTGCCAAAATATCAATTCGACCAAATATCGTTTTAGATTAAAACATTATTAGGTAGCCTAAGTCAATTTATTTTACACTCGTAATAATAATCTGTAATTGGCTTATAGAATGCATTTTTAAATATAATTCAATGACTACAGGACATTTATGAATTATTAGAACATGAAACTTTCATTTTCGTGCAATTATACAGTAACTCCTAAACTGCTTGCCAAGGTATATTATAGAAAAAAACTTAGATTTATTTATTGGGAACTATTAAGATGATTTAAATTTTAATCACCTCTCAATTATAATTAGAATGAAACATATAATAGAAATGAAAAATATCAAAACTAAGGCTTGCGTAGTACAAACTGAAACTGAATTTTTATGCATGTTTTAAATTACAACTACATATTTATATTTATAATAATTTATTTACATTTAGTGATATTTTAAATGAAACTAATTGGAAAAACCGATACATGACACTGAAAGTGTTGACTTTAATAACATACAAAGATTTGGCAAATTGTACCTCACTTCTACACCTTTACTTCTTAAAACATTTATTGTGAATTATTCATAAATATTTAATATCAAATATACCCTCTGCTAAAGTTCCTCTAGACTGATTGGAGTTGCCTATTATCATCTTTTAACGATTGGCCAGGAATTTTACTTATGTCCATTATCGTTCTAATCCTTCCAAGCCGCATAGATTAGTTTGCAAAATGTGTAGCCGTGACTGTAAGGGTTTCGCTGGATTAACCTCTTTAGGGTACTAGGTCATAGTCATACATTACTATAACACATTCGTTAGTATGTATGTGGAGATCAGAAGGTTTTGAAAACGATAAAGTGACTATCCGTCTCTTTGTAGAAGAGAGGGTTTCTTTGAAGAATTATAATCTCTGTCGGATGCAGATTTCAAGTTTTCCTGAAGTTTATAATGGGAGTGATCTGATATAGACTTCAGCATTTATCCCCGCTATCTAATGTCTGTTTTGTATTCTGCACTTTTCTTCAACTCTCTCAACTTTATCAAATTACAGCTTCGCTGAGTATAGTTCATTGCCAGTCTTTAGGTGAACAATTACAGTATTGATAAGTAAATTGTTTTGGCTCTCTTCCAGAATTCGAAACTTTTACATTGCCATTGTATATTAGAGTTAATTGGATGCTGATTGGTTTCTTTAAACTATTTTTAGAAATCCATCGCTACATCCTACTACTCCCACATTTAAAGTTGTCTCCGAACTAAAAAGCGAAGATATTAGGGAAAGGTTTATGCCAGGTAAGGGCCGGTACGAATAGAAAACCAACACAATTAACTTCGAGCCGAGATCTCAAGGCTGATACCCGTGTGTCAAGGCTGGAAAATAGTTGAACAATGTGGGAAATATGTCTAGATATAAGAGATCAATTCCGCTGAATGTCTACCCTACAATATTCAAACAAATAATTCATGACATTGGAATATATAAGAAGGAATGCTTCCATGAATGCTAGTCTCATCTATATATTTTCGGATATTCATTCGTCACTTTACTTGGCTGTTATCTTCACCTTTCGGAACTCTAACACTTTTAAATTAGGTATAACTTCTGAACAAAGGGGCTGTGAAAGAAACCAGATGCTAAAATATCCGGCGAATCAAGGAAAATACAAAATGTATCACCTATAATTGACCTAACTCATTCTGTGGACTTACAAAAAGCATAACATTGCAGTATAGGGTTGTCTCTTGAACAAAATAGTTTACTCTGAGACCAACGCAAGTCGTAGTTAGAAAAGTGGAGCTAGCGCTCAGAACACGTTTTTTGTGTTTGCCGTACATTCGGAGAATAGAAATTTCACCACCTTGATGTGATAATAATTCCAAGTTTAATTTAGTGTTCAATAAATACACAAAATAGTAATAGTACATAAATTCAAGGAATTTCATATTCGTATTCATATGAAATCAGGTTGTAACAGTTTTGATGTAATTGAGATTTTAATTTTATTTATGATAATTGCTATAACGACGCATAGGTCACATTTGAAAATAAAATGAATACGTTATATGAACATTTGCTAAAATGTTTTGAATAAATAAATCAGAAACTACTTTTTCATTATAAGAATTAGAAAACATACCATATTGTTATATACTTTTGTACTCTCCGTTATCCCGTAAGTATCTTAATTTGATAATTCACATTTGACCATTTTCTTCAAGTGTTTCACAAAAATATACAATTTGCAATTTCACTTTATACGCATTTTAAATGGAAAACAATAGACGTTATGCGACAAAAAATAAAAAGATTATACCGTAAGTATCTTAATTTTGCAATTTGCACTTTACCATTTTTTCAACTGTTTCATAAAAATATACAATTTGCAACTATATTTTCCTTACATTTTAAATGCAAAACAATAGACGTTATTCGGCAATAATTGTGGCATTGCCAGATAAAAAGATTTTACCAAGGTGAATTAATACAAAGTAGTGTTACCAGCTGGACTGGTCGTTTTTTTTTTTAATGAAATTCATATGTGATGTATTTACATATCAATGTATTTACATTCGTGTACGACAGTTGATCAGAAAACTGACGATGCAGAAAGCTAGACAAAAAGTAACGCATTAAAAAATTAATCATTATGGTAAATGCCTTATAATAAATTAATTATAAAGTAGTAATTGTAATCTTATTAATAAAATGTCCTTTTTGGGACTACCGAAGATATAACGGAAGAGATAAAATTTTGTTCACATGCTATTCATTGTTAACTTGATCAAAACAGCTTCAAAAACTATGTATGGATATGTATATAACTATCATTTAACAATAGGTTCGAGTCAGGATGTGATAAAATGTAATTATAGAATAAACACACGTTTTATTTCGACCAGGCATATTCAACAGTTGCTATGAGTACCATTGGTTGATGCTGTCATCATCAAATGTTGCCCGGGTTCTGTGGCATGGTCTGGTTTTAAGCAACACAGTTACATGTATAAGTTTGTTTTCCAAAAGATGGCACTCATATTCGATTTCAAGTCAGGCTTTGGTTTCCAATTAGAGCAAACAGTGAGCATGGGTCTGTTTAGTCTACAAACCGCCCACAGACTACAAAAAACATCTAAAACTCGTTGTAAACCCTACACAACATGGGTCCGTCCTAAACGTTTAAACTGTAACTACTTTTACAGTTATATTATTTCTAAAAATTTATTTACGTGCCGGCCACTTTTATTGGCAAATAATACGAATTTTTTAAATAATATCACTTAAATCACCTATTGAAGTGTAAGGAGAGTGTATAGATAACCTTCAACATTGTGAAAAAATACCTTTGGAAGTTCAACAGTCGTTTTCGTTTCTTGAAATTTTTCACTTCAACACTCTTTACTAGATCTAAATTCACTCTTTTAAATTTATTTTGCGTATTTTATTAATCGTGTAAACACAAAAAAGTCTGTCTGAAGGGTTTTAATCCCGTTTGTAAAGTACGAATGAAATTTAATGGTACTTCCTCTGACTTTGTGTACATAAGCACTTATCATGTACATTGACCTTTAACGATAAGCAATCAGGTTTTAAACTTATGAATTAATTTATAACATTTTCGAAATTTCGACTAATTTCATTTATACCATACAATGAATATGTGTGAGTCGGTGCAATAAATATCTTACAAATGCTTCATACTTTTAATGGTAAAATTTATAAACATTTTCTTTTGCAGAAAATTAAAAATCGTTTTTTCTCTTACATTTTCAGAATAGGATATTGACTTTTTTCTAGTTTTATGGTCTTCAACACATTATTTCGATACATGGGTAATAACTAATAACTTGCTTAAATTAACCTACTCACATAGTCGTATAGTCTGGCAACTATCATAAAAGAATTTATTATTTTAGCAGCACTTTTCTTTGTTTTTCTCTTCCTCATTTTCATTACGTTCCTTTTCTCACAATTTTTCTTGTCCACCATTATATTTTATTACTGACATTCGTACTGCATTGTAGTGTAAACTCACTAAGCCACGGAAAGAAAAATTTTTTGTTTTGTAAATTTATTTTTTTAATTAAAATTAAACAAATTTCAATATTACTATTTTTTTAATAAATTGTGCAAATTTTTACAGAATACAATAAATTTTAATGAAATTAAGTGTTTTTAAAAGTTTCTGAAAAAGTATTAAAACGATATTTTGTAAAACGTCATTCATTCGTATATTCAGTGCTGTGTCATCAAGTAAAAAAAGTAAAAGAAAGAAAATTATTGCAGCCATATATTAGAAAAAAGAAATCAAGAGCAACATTTTTATTTTCCAAATTTTAATTTAAATAACGATTTGACAACATCAAAGATTTTGCGAATATTTATTGAACAAGTTCATGTTACATGGGGTCTGATTTTTAACAAATAAATTCAAGTTGAAGCAGTAGAAACGTATTGTGGAATAAGACTGGCTACACCTATATTTTTACCATTTCTTCTACATTTACTGTGTTAATTTTACAAATTTCTACAAGTACATTTCAAATTTGCACAGTCTAACGCTCCGTCTTTACTGCTATTGCTGCTGCTGGTTACCATTTGCAAATTTATAAATAATACTAAAAAAACATACAACTTGTATTGCCTGGGTGTACATTTTGAACTCAAGTCTTTACTACTTAGCTATTATTTAATTATTGTTTCGATGTTGGTATAACATACATATTGTAGTGTTTAGTGATATTCGTGCTGGTTTTTATCAGCAGTATTGGTGCACATTCCCAGTTCGAATTTTATTGGTTTGGGTTCGCTAACTCCGCTGATTCACAAAAAAGAGATAATAACAAAATAACAAGCTGATAAACTAACAGTAATAAGAGCAGCAACGACTTCATTCACCAACAAAAATTCAATTTCGTTAAAATCAATTCCATTAATATTTTTTTTATTTATTAAATTTTTATTATTTGCTGTTTGTTAATTCAGGTGAGTTAAAGTTTTTATTTTTCCTACCTATTATTTTTACACTACAAACAATTTTCATTTAAAATTCGGTTTATATGTGTATTCTGTTTTCATTTATTTGGTGTTAATTTATGTACATGTAGAAACCAGGGATGGAAATGCTGGAATTGTAACTTTTTCGGTACATTTGGTAATACTAAATTGACCAATTTAGTACTATTTAAAATATATCAACTATCAGTTAAAGAACCATTACTTTATTTCTAGCTATGCAAGCATTGCAGAACCAAAAGCCTCATTTTTTCAAGCGTAACTATTATCAAAATTCAAATGTTAGAGCTATATAAAATCCCCCTACCTAATCCAAGCATGCACTCGCTACAAAGTATTAGTACCGAATTAATTACGTGATTGTATGCTTCGCTGTAGCGATGTCCAACAGTTTGATATTTTGCTAATGGTACTAGATGATAGACTTGTTGGAATAGAAATTGTTTTAATGCTTTTATTCATAATATTAAAAGAAGATAATTCATTTTCCGTCCCTGTTATTCATAACTTCTCTCTCTACTTTTTATTGTGCTGTGTTTTTCTTTTTTTCCTTACTTCCTTTCTCACTATCTTTTTATAGTCGCTAGTCGCTTGTTGTTGCTTTTGTAATTTCTTCACTTTGTTTATTTTTATTTGTAACCGGAAATTTTAAAATTATTTGATTTATATTCTTCTTTTGATCTTTTTTCGTTTATTTTTGTCATGGCGTTTCTATATGAAAATTAGAAAGTAGTTGTAAAAAGACAAAATTAGTAATTAGTAATAAACAGTAAGTGTACTTTTTTCTCAACAGTTTTTATTTAGTAATTTTTTTACATAATGTTGCCAATAATAAACGTTTGTGGTTGTTATAAAAATAAGCATATCAATAGATCGTGTTGTAGGGATTCTTGACTCTAAAATAGAAATGTTTTTACTACTTACATATAAATATTTCTTGTAAGTTTTGTCAAGAAATTCAATGTGTAAAAAAATTAGCTTCATGGATGAAATAAGATTAAAAAATCGTTCAGTTCTTCCACTGATATTACATAATTTTGCATATTAAAACTTTGAATTGACGCCTGTAGAAGGTCTCATCGGAAGTGGAAAATGATAGTTTAAACAAGAATTAAATGAAAGCAATAATAAAAAGAAGTTCAGTTATTAATTTATTTTGCGCTTATACATTTTAATTGCTTAATTCATTCGCGTTTACACGAAAAATCTCTATTTGATCTACTAGATTCAAATTCGTGTAAAAAAATTAATTATGTTCTTTTTACAACGTGTCAAATGAAGTCTCTTTATATAGAATTGAGTGTCTAAAGGTTCTTTATTATCTTCTGATTGAAAACTTATTTAATTCCATTTCAGTTTTGAGACTGCGGAGGGCTTTATAGATTGAATTTACATTTCTTTTTTCTCATGAATTGATTTGGGCTAAAAAACTCTTTTGTGCGAAAATTAGATTTAGGACTTTCTTTCGAGTGATACGCTGCTGTTTATTAAATTAAATTTAAATTACTAATTTTAAATTTTTAATATACTTCCTTTACAATAATTTGAATTATTCTAAGGAATGGATTTGGGCTAGAAATCTCTATTGTGCGCAAATTAGATATAAAGTTTTTTTTTTTTGAGTGAAACACTGCAGATTATTAAATTTAATTTTAAGGCTAATATACTTCCATTATATCTCTTTTTTAATTATTCTAAAGGAAATTCTAGAATAGGTTTGTTTTTTATTTATTTTGAAAAAATATACTAGTGGTATCTATAATGCAAACTTATTTATTTATAGTCTTATCATGTTGTATTGTTTATTTATATTTTTATCTATTAATTTTTTACTGACGCTTTAGCTTGGAAGTAAGGTAAATTGAATTATTCGATGCCTTTGTTTTATTTTCACTATTTCATTTTGATTTATTCAAAAGAAAATTTTAACTGACTTAATTTGAATATATATTTAGCAATAAAAATAAAGTATTGGTTAGATATATAAATGATGCACGAGAGTAAAGCTAGAATTATACCGAACTAAGCTGAAGGCTTGGCTAATTTTAACTTAACAAACACTATGATTTACGTTTTTATTCCTTTAACTTCACAAAATGTTATTTTAATATAATTTAAAAATAAAAACTAAATATTAATCTCTTAAGAAATTTACGATGTCTTTAAACTTAAGTGGTAGCCATTTCTGTTAAAGCTTTTAAACTGCTATAATTTTTTTTAAATCATTAGCCTTAGCCTTGAGACTAATAACTGGCCGTTGATCTTGAAAGTTTATTTATATTATTTGTCAAAGTGTGTTTCATGCGAACACTTTCTTATGCATTTGTTTTTCTTATTTTAACCTAATAAATTAATTTATAATTTTTTGTTTTTCTTTCACCTTTTCGTATTTGCATTAACAGAAAAAGCTTTTTTAATTTCATTTCAGTTAAATTAGTTGATAAGATAACTAAGCTTTTCAGTCAGTTTTAATATTTTTTCGATTTGTGAGTTTACATCTGAAATTGAGTCATCCATTTTGAAGGGTCTTTTTATCGACTACAGCTATGAATAATAGAATGAGTTTTAAGTAAGCTTATTTATACCCTGTTTTTATGAGATAAACAATTTTAGACGAACGAACGAAAACACTTAATTTTTTGTATTTTGCATGCAAACTGCCGTACGTCTGTCCTACAAAATAGGGTATTATGCGTTTGTCATATTGAATGACTAGTAGGTCGTCGGTTTATTGAAGATCAAAATATTTTGATTTTCAGAGAGAGATTTTGTAACGACATCCTAATATCTCTGAAAGAAAAATAAACTAAAGCTGTCTGAAAAGTTAAAAGGGTAAAATTAAAGGTTATGAAATGTGCGATAAATTTAGTTTAGAAAAGGATTTCATAAAAAAATTGGATGCTCTAAATCTACGACATATGTATTGGCTGACTTTTTATAGCTTCCAGGATTAGTCGTCCATATTGGATATAAGAAAAAATGTAGTAGAAAAAAATTTCGTGAGGAAAAAACTTTAAGGAAATAACAGCTAAATTAACTAATTTTTGTGTAAAAAGGAACAAAATGTATATTCCGATATTGTAAATATGTATTACTTTGCTCTTCATATATTTCGATTACCATTCGTCGCATTTTTTTGCAACTGCCAAGTTTCTTCAAAAAATTATAAGAAATAAAAATAATCGAATATTTTAAACCTTGAAAATTTCTTTTAACTCTTATGTCTCTTTAATGCATTTATATTTTCAAATATAATATATGTATAGACGTATAATGCAAAGTGTTAGGTCGAAGAGTGGCGAGAGTAGTGTTTATAAACATCAGATTTGGATTATTTAATATTAAAAGAGTTACAAAATGCCCTTCTGTAGTAATGCGGAGTAAATATATTCCAATGGCGGGAACTAGTTCGAACTATTGGTAAAATAATAAGTTACAAAACATGTTGCTAGAGTGCTGTATTGAATCAGAAGGTAACAAACCATGAGTTTTTTGTGCGCTCCTATACATACGAAAATAATTATTTCACTTTTGATCGGATATAGATTGTGTAAATAGTAAGAAAGTCCAATAAGTTAAAGTATAAAATTACATGAATATTTCTTTCATCGCCGTTAATATAGGCTGGATCCAGAGGGCATTGGATTATCATGTCCTGATCATCAAAAGTTTCGGACTCAATATTTACACTCCCCTTAGTTACAGTTACCATCATTAATGTCATATACATAATTCAACAATAGATTGCATTGCAAATTTATTATAACTCTTGAATGATTATTTAATCGATATCTTTTATCGATATCTAAACTAATCTTAATTTTGCTTATAAATGTTTAAGAAATTCATTATTCTAAAAATACTTGGTGGTCTTGTGAACCACATAATTCTGCAAGATAGATTGTATCTTTCTTAGACTTTGATCTACTGAATTGTGTATTATGAATTTTTATTAGTCCCAAAAGTTTTATTCAAAATATGAACAAATAAATCAAACTTTTTTATGTGCTACATAAATATTTCTTAGACACTATCTAAAAATAAAGTAACCTCTTTACTATAATTTGTTATATAAACCAACTAAATATTTAAGTAAACAATTAAAAAATAAGAAAAAATTACAAAGTGCATTTGAAAATTTCTAGTTATCTCAGTTATATAATGAATAACGATTACAAATTACTTATAAAAACTCTAATTTTTATGGATATTTGTTCATTGAAATTGTCTTCAAGTTTTCATTTTATTTTTTATTTCTAGTCTTGTTGAGATTTGTGTTTATGTGCACTCATTATACGATAATACAGTTTTTTTATCTTAACACGTGGATTTTTAGACCTGTTAAGGGAAACAGTATTATACTACAAAAATTCAATACATGACATGCACTTAAAACCTATCTAATGTAATGTTTATAAAAATGATTAAATTTTCTTATGTTGTGCATTATTTTGATCGGTTTTTTACCTTTTTTTATTGGAATATGTCTATGGCATGCTTGTACTTCTACAAAATTACTAAACAGTTTCTTTTAAAAAATTAAAATCGTGGAAATAGAATACTAACTATCTTATAATCTATAAAAATAAGCGGTCTTTGTATTTATAGACTTTCAATTTATTCAGAGAAAATAAATATTGATCCTTTCTGTATGAAAACTTCTGTTATAAAAATTTTTGTTCATATTGCCAATATACATAAGCTTTTTTATTTCCTTTTTTAAAATTGTTTTCGGTTGTCTATTATTGCATGAATATATCTTTTTCTTAATTTTTATGGTTTCATTTTAATTGTATATTGATTTAATTTTTCTTGTGTTTTTTCCACTTGTTTCTATTGTATTTGCTGTAAATTCAATTATTTCCCTCTTGTTTATTTATTGGTATTTTAATTCAATTGTTTTTTATTTGTGTTGCTTTTGGTCTGCATTGAACTTGTATCTTATTGTTTTGATGCAAAAAAGTATTTTTTGGGTTGTTAAGAAACACTGAACTTAAGGATACATTTTTTCGATTAAATTCGCTTTTGTTTTTAAATAAATAAGTGCTTAAAAACGTCTGGCCATGCAATCCTATAAAAGAATCTGAAGACCTTCGAAGTTTTGTCAGAAGAATTCAAATGTGCGGGTGTGGTAATGTATATTACGAAGTATTCACTTGTATATAATGTACCAAAAATGTACTGATACCTTGTTTTGAACTATAGTATCAAAAAAGTTTTACATCGTTGGCTTAATATAGAAAGGTCGTATCTCATTTTTTCTCAAAATCGGTGTTTTTAAATATTCTGGTTGACAAAACCCACATACACATCCTCTGAAAAATTCAGCTTTCTAAGTTGACGAATAGTTGACTTACAGTAATTAAAAGTAAAAGCCCTAACTCATATAAGATTGAATAAATAGTTTTGACTCTTTGTACCGAGTGAAGACTTCAACTATAGTATATACTACCGTTATTTTATCATTGAATTCCTGATTTATTTTTAATAAAAACTGCATTTAAACATTTTTTATAACATTTTTGTTTTAGATTTTATTAAGTTTTTTCCTTCTCCCGTAAAGTACTGAAAAATTAAGATAAGACCTTTCTATATTAAGCCATCGATATACAGTTTGTGTTTTTATTTTTTCCTTTTTAAATGAATTTTTTTTGAGACCAACACTCTGGAGATGTATTGCATTGTGTTGGAATTCAGGAAATGTAGCTATACGAGAAGAGAGCGGGGTAATGTGCGCCAATTTTTTTTTAACTGTTTAAAACCGTCACATTTTCTCCAGAATTACTTTGTAATAATTTTCACTTTCTTATTTCTATTGTGGTTAATCATATACACATAATGTCAGACGAAAAATCAGACAATCTTAAACATCTAGACCCGCAAATAATTTCAAGTCTATTTGAAAGCTGGAGGAAAGGATAAATGCATCCAAGATGATGATGCTGAACGTCATAATACTGCATTTAGAGTAGCTAGAGCAGAATCCCCTAAACCATATCTCTGGTTCTAAAAATAAAATTAGTATAAGATTAAAAAGAAATTATAAGAGATGATCTCGAAAATTTTTTCGCTGTAAATTTTGGAATTCAATGAGTCACAGGTGCCCAGCAGGGTTTCACAGGAAAGAAGCTTTTATTAAATAAAAAAATAGGGAAAAAATATTTCTTCGGCGGCTTCCTCTCAGCAGATTTATGGCAAAAACTCTGAGAGTAAATACAATTGCCATGAGAGGTTTCTCAGAAATCTGTCGTTCGGCGTCGGTTTTAAACTCTAGGTCTCGCCACTCATGTAAAAATTTAATATACACCACACAAGTATATAGTTATATGTATGTATGTTCAACAAAAACAGTTTGTACATTTATTTGCTTGTTTGTTCTATATTTGCTTTGAACTATATTAACTTTGTGAAATCAGCACGACTGCAGCTTTTGGTTTCTTTTACTTTGTTATATTGATTAACTAAAACCGTTTAATGAAAATTTTAAATATAATTTATTAAGTGTACAGAAAAAATACATATAACAAATTCAACGTGCGTTAGTTTTGCTATTTGGATGATATTGAATTTATTTATTTATTTTTTTTCTTATAGTTAAATAGATATAAATCCTTTACTATTAGTATTACTATTATCATTATTTATTTATTGGTTAATTCCCGTACAACAAAGTAGGAAAAATCGAAATTAATTTGTACGAGTTTTTCTTACAATTGTGATCGAGTCTCGTAAATAGCCTTCAGTTTTTTTTTCTGGAACTCCTTCCATTAGGCTTTTACTTTTTAAATCTTACTATTTTGATAGCAATTCTTCACTTCATATTAAACCCGATTTTTGATAGATTTCTTTCTAAACGGTTTTTTCACTACTGTCTAATATCTTAGTATCTTCTCACACGATTCTTGGTCAATGCCCATTTTGAAAATGTTAAATTTGTAACTTTACATATGTTTACTGATTTTTGATAGATTTCTTTCTAAACGGTTTTTTCACTACTGTCTAATATCTTAGTATCTTCTCACACGATTCTTGGTCAATGCCCATTTTGAAAATGTTAAATTTGTAACTTTACATATGTTTACTGAGGCGGATGGTTAACAGACGCAAAGCAATGGCAATTAATTTTTTAGCAACAGTAAAAGATATAACCCTTAAAATTTTCGCCGGTAGTCTTAAGATTTAATGCCATTTATGTAGTCTTAAGTTTTAATTGCAACTGCTTGTATAGAAGATAATTTGTGTACAGTTTACGAAAGTTATTGAAAATAAATTTTTAATTGATTATTGCCATTTAAAGAATTAATTTCTTTATAAATTGCCATTGTTTATATTACTATCGCTTTTTTATTTTTCTCTTAATAAATTTAGAAGTCTAAAACTTTTGAGTACAAAAATTTATTAATATTGTTTAAAACTTCTTTAATAAATAACTCCCAATTAAAACCTTTTATAGTAATACATATATGTTTTCTACATACATATGTGCTATTATGTATGTATTTCCTGTTATACATTTGTGTTATTTATTTTCTTATTTCTAGAGTTTAACTTAGTTGATCTATTCAACGTTATACTGTTAATTATATATTAAATAATAATGCTTTCAAATATTTATATATTTTAATTTTTCTTTTATCTTGTTGTATCTCATAGCTTGCTTTGGAGCACTAATAAATTATAAATAAAATAGAAAGCCAATAATAAAGTATAAATCACATTAAACTTATTTGCAAATAAAAACCAAATCAAAGCCTTAATAACAAGGTTCGAAAAAGTAAGTTCCTATGAAGTGGTGTTGCTTGATTTCTTGTTCACACAAGAAAATAACAATGAAATATGTAACAAATATAAAACAAAATGAATTTTGTGGATAATATTCGTTTATTCTTTTCATTTTCACTTTAATACACAACCAAATTAAATTTATATCTAATTTTCACTAAAACATTTGGAAAAACACTGCCAACCAATCACTCATCATTTATTTTCACCACTGTTTTATGAAATTATCACTTCTGTTATTTATTTTACAAACACCTGACGTTATAATATATATTGTTTGCCGATTTACTGTTTTCTTATTCCGTTTTTCTTCTTCCATTTTTCTTCATCCATTTTTCTTACTCCGTTTTTTAAATACGCATTTATTTGAAGTCAGATTTTGAATTATTATCTAAGTTGCTAAAGATTTCTATATTTTCTTCTTCCGAGACATCCTTCCTACTTTTCTGTTTGTAACTACACTCATTTAATTTTTTAATTTGACTTTAATCAGAATATCATTAATTTTTCTAAAACCTCAATCAATTAGTAGTTAATAATACTTCTTAGAATAAAAAATTATTTTCATGTCACATTGTCCACTAAAAGACATAAGTGAATAGAATAACATTAACTATACAGTGGAGACCAAAGTATAAACAGAAATTGAGTTTTTTAATAAAATCAAATTGAAATTAATTTCTGAATTGCCATATCTGTGTGTACTTGTTAATCTTGATATATAATACGTTAAAATCGTTCCATGATGTAATGTAACGTCTTATATAAAAGTCAGTTCGGTGTAATAATTTATTTTTACATAAAATATTTAATATTGTGCCGAATTTAAAGGGCCGATAAAATGAATTTAGGAAACCAAGCCATTGTAAGGGAATATGAAAAATCAATTAATAAGCGCTTCTAGCTTTTCGCTTCTGATTTGAACCATCAATAAGAATAAGCTCTTAGAATTAGCTCAATAAGAATTGACTCTTAGTTTTCGATCTCATTTTTTAACTTACGAAAGTATTCCAGATTTGAATACAACGGAAGACAAAAAACGTCATCAAATTCATTCATAATATCAACCACAAATATTATGGGAAGATTAGGCTGCAAACACCCGTTTGGAAAGATTAGGACTCAATAGATCGAGGCTCCTAAGTACTACACTCAATGCAGCAATCCAAAAGAATTCTATGTGGAGAGTTGTAGTGCATGGTTCAATAGACCAACCAAATGCTTGGCTGGAAAAAACTAAAGCAAAGAAATGAAAAAAGGGAACCAAATAAAGAATATGCCTTGTGATAGCATTTTTCCTTCCTCATTGAGCTAAAAGAAAATAAAAGGAAGCATTGTGGTCGAGAAACATAAGTTAGGTTAGGTTGCAAAGGTAGGTGATAATACAGATTGACCAGAAAATTATGTAAAGGTAGCTGATAGAAGTAAAATCGTCCTAATCCTTGAAATGAAACTCTACAGGTCAGAAATCCTAATAGAAGCTAAAACTCCCAGGTCATTCATTCGTTTCAGCATACCAGTGCACTGATAAATGTCCTCGACTATTTCCGGTTAACTCATCAACAAAATTCGAATTTTACAATATGAAAAAGATATTGTAAGAAAAAGTTGAAATTCAATTTGTGGAATCGCTCAATCAGAAACTTCGAATTAGTTCTCGACATAATCCAACATTTGCAATATTGTGACGGAAAACTGCCATAAGCTGATCATTAGTGTAAAATATCCTATATTTAAGACAGGATAATAACTTAGTCCAAAATAAAAAGTCGTGACTTTCTCAATTGTAAATCAAATTTCTGTATTTGTAATCAAATTGTACAGGATTATAGATTTTTTATGACTTCTATGCAGTTAAACATTTGGAATAACCGTAATTATTATTTTCAAAATTGTTTATAGAAGTTATAATTAATTTTAAATTTAAACATGAGAAATTGTCACATGATGCAATGAATGTAACTCATTTCCAATTCTATAATTTTATGTATAGTTTTATACTTGATTCGAAATACAATTTTGTACTTTTTAACTGCTTGTGTAAAAATTATATGTAAGGCTACAAAGTTTAAAAATCCTTATGTCGTTTTAAATTTCGATGTTAGAAATACTGGTAAAATCTCTCCACTGTATATAGAATGTTAAATAATACGTGTTTTAAAAACCTATATAAAAGTTATGTTTTAGAGTTAATTTAATTGATATTATATAGAAAATAATTTTTTTGTTCTGCAGGCTTGTCTAGTGGTTTTCTATTTTATTTTTGTATATTATTTCACATTTATTTACATTTCAAAAAAGTTATTTTTTTCGCAAAATACATAATACCAACGAATGACGTAAAGATCTATGTGAGACAAGTAAAAGTCTTCAGTGTCAGATTTAAAACTTATAAGGCTTTTCCTTTTTGTTTCTTTGTTTTGTTTTATTTCGTTTTCTTTTGCTTTCCATAGTTATAATTCTTAACGTCTGAGTGTTGTTTTATAATTTAAAAAACTATAATTCTCAAATATTTTTATAGTTCCTTAGGCATTTGCTGGGCGAGTTCTGTATAAAAATCATTGTAATTTTGTATTTGGTTTAAATGAAAAAACATAACTTTTATAAAAGTTGTTAAAATATAGATAGAATTTACTTATTTCTATTGATTATTGTTAATTAATTAATTTTATTGTTTGTAATTTCGTTTCTAATTTTAAAGTGCGAAAACATAAAGACGATATGCAAGTCAATGTGGCAGGCTTAAGACGAAATATAAAGAATTTGGCCCATAACTACTCTGATGCCCAAGTAAGAAATGAAGCATTGTTGTAAACATATTTATTTATTTATATGCTATCAAGGTTAAAGTACGAGAGGCTACTTCAAACGATCCATGGGGTCCCTCGGCGAGTATAATGGCGGAAATCGCCGAGTTAACCAACAACGTTGTGGCCTTTTCCGAAATTATGCAAATGATTTGGAAACGTTTGAATGATCACGGGAAAAATTGGCGTCATGTTTATAAGGCTCTCATCCTATTAGAATATCTAATCAAAACTGGCAATGAAAAAGTAGCCCAACAATGCAAAGAAAATATATTTGCTATTCAAACGTTAAGAGAGTTTGTGTACTTTGAGGAGGGGAAAGACCAAGGTACTCATGTAAGAGAAAAGGCTAAACAGTTGGTAAATCTTCTTAAAGACGACGAACGTTTGAAGAATGAACGTATTAAAGCATTAAAAGCCAAGGAACGGTTTGCTCAATATCCTAGTGGTTTTGGTAGCGACGGTTACATTGATGGTCCCACACAACGTGATATGCGGGATATGCCGCCTGGCTGGCAAGAAGAACCAACCAAACCAGTGTCTGAACTGGAAATGGTGCGACCGCAAACAGCTGGCGAAGAGGAGCTTCAACTACAACTAGCTATGGCCATGTCGCGAGAGGAAGCTGAACAGGAGGAGGCTAAACGACGCAGTGATGACGTTCGTCTACAATTGGCTCTTAGCCAAAGCGAACAAGATTTTAAGTAAGTTCATTTTGTTCAGCTCCATTGTGTGAGGAGTTTTAGCTACAGTCGAACTTCTATAATTTGAACTTCTATTACTTGCATTTTCTATAAGTTGAATCACAGCAACAGCATCTTGGAGAGATTTCTAACAGTTTTTGCTTCTTTAACTTGAAGTTTCTATAAGCTGAAGTTTTTTTCTGAATAATGGTGGTTCAATTTATAGAACTTCGACTTTATATATTTTGAGAGTAAAGAAACCTGTAAATTACTTTTCTAATTTAGTTACGAATTAAATTCCAGAGTGCAGAAACAACATAAAGAGGAGCCTCAGTCACATTTATTGGATCTGTTGGATATACAATTGGGAGCTACTAGTATTGCAAGTCCGCCATTAGGTTTGGCCGCAGGTGGCTTAACGAATAACACTACGGACCCTTGGGGCACACCAGCAAGAGCGGCTAGTCAGATGTCTGATCCATGGACTGGTACAGCTTCACCACCAGTTGATCCATGGCAGCCAGCATCAGCATCACGTTCGACACCTTTGGGTTCTGCGCAAATGGGTGCAGTCGGTGGTTTGGGCCTTTCTATGGCTACCAATGGAACTAACAGTGGTGAGGCTTGGGGAGGTTTACGTACACAATCACCTTCTGTTACTTCTGGTTCCTCAACTGAAGGTTGGTTACAAAGTAATGGTAATACACAAAACCCTTTAATTCTTGGGGGAGCGGCTGCAGGTATAGGTGCTACTGCTGTCGACCCATGGCTTTCAAAACAATCAGCCAGTGCTTTAGCAGCTCCTTCGTCTAACGCAACACTGGATCCTTGGTTAGCGGAATCTTCTAAAACAAATACAGCAGCTGTTCCTTCATCTAAACCATTAGTGGAAGATCCATGGGCACCTAAACCATTAGTTGCTACAACTGAGGATCCCTGGAAAAATCTAGAAAATTCAACTGCTAAGGTAAGCTCAAAATGTCACTTTACAATTGAAATTGAACACAATATTATCACGTTTCAAGTGAAGACTTTTAAATTAAAAGTTTATTCATTATATGTTGTTATCACTTTTTGTAGAAATCTTCACCCGATATGGACGAATTCGATATTATAACAAATCGCAACAAGGCTGGTGATTTATTAAGTACGAATAATTCCACATCAAATATCAGCAATAATAATGGTAAATTGCGAATCATATTGGTTTAAAAGTATATTACAAATTCAATAATATTCCGTACTTGTTCATGTGTAGCATTATTATTGGATGATTTAGATCCGCTATCATCAACAAACACCAATTCCACTGGAGCTACAGCTAAGAAACCGCTTAAAGATCCACAATCGTTTTTGGGTGAAAATTCTGGTTTGGTTAATTTAGATAATTTAATAAAGCCTGCCGTACCACAAAGCACGACAACAAATGCAGCAGCTTATAATCCATTTAGTGATACAGTTATACCACCAAAAACAAATCTATTCCAACAACAGCAACCAGCAGTATGTCAATGATAATATTAATTATTTTATGTCTGTAATAATAATATTTTATCACTTTAGGTGCCGTCCATTAATCAATTAAAGCAACAAAGTTTTCAAATGACCATTAATCAAGATCCTTGGGCACCGGTTAATAATACAAATTTATCAGCTTCTCAGGTAATAATATAATGATAATGATTATGCAAGACTTTTTAAGGAAATGGTTACCTTGCATAAACTCTCTATTCCAGTGGTATAATTTTTTAGGAACTTGTTATTTTATTTAATTTAATACTTTCTTTTATATTCTATATGTACTATCTTTTTTTATGTGTTCATTTTCTTTTAATTGTTTAATGATTTATTTTTTCTTTTGATTTATTTTTCCCAAAATATTTTCAAAATACTTTACAAATCTTTTACTTCATTTTCCATTTATTTCTACATTACACACTATACATGTACTTTTTTTTATTTATTTCAACGCATGTTTTGAATCAAATGTTAATTACTCAAGCTACTAAGTTTTGATTCTCCTCTTTATGATACTACTACTGCCCCTCTAAGACCTTCTACCTTAGATTTCCACAACAATAACAGTAGTAATAATAGCAATCTTAGTAAACCTTTTGGTACATTTGATAGTAATATTAATACTGCTTCTAATTCTACATTGTACACAAATATGAAAAACTCCAAAAGTGATAATAACGCCTTTAGAACTTGTGTCTTTGAAAGCGAAAGAAATGCAATGTCCTCTTCTAAGAATTTGATGCGTAGTTTTAGTACATCTCACACTATAGACAATATAAATAAAGCATCTTTCCATGAAGACAACAATTTTCTTGACTCTTCAGAAGTTTTTAGTACCGAAAATGATAAAACTACATCCTATTCGTCCTTGTATCCCCGTGTTGAAATTGTTAATAATAACCAAATGTATTATAAATCTCCACCTTCATCTCCTTTACAAGAATCATCGCCATCATTGCAATCATTTGCTCCTTATAAACCTTTAACACCCCTTACACCTCTCACACCTATGACGCCCTTACTGCAACATGAAGCCAATTATGTCAATAATAACTTCAACAACAATAATTACTACTACAACGATAATATCAACCACAACAATAATATTAACAACAACAATTCATCATACGTGATGTCGCCGTCTTTAGGCAATACAAAGGCATCCAAATCGTTTGGTCCCAACTATAGCAATGTCCTATCGGCATCCTTGGCTTCCACTCCTGGAGTAACAGTAATGCCACTAAATTCTCAAACAAGATCAGCTTCAAATTTATTTAATTATGGTTTCTTTGATACCAGTAACGAGTTCAATAATACTCAGTGCAAATTTGAAGTGAGTATAGTAGACTTGTTTGTAGTTATACCTTTCATATATATTTCTCGTTTCGTTTGGTATTTTATTTTTTAATTCCCTGTATGATTATTTCTTTTGTTAATAAAAAATTTTGTTTTCCTTCTACTTGGTATTTTTTAAGATTTCTTTTATTTTGATTAAATTATTGACTGATAGATTATTGCAGTGCAATGAATCAATTATTAAGTGTTTTACAAAAAAATCAACATTTCATGGCTAGATCCTTGCTTTACGTTTTATATTCGTTAAAATATTAATTTTGGTTTATAAAAACTGTATTAAACTTTATTAACTTGTTGTTAAAATTAAAAGATCTGTTAAATTTTGTAATAAGTTTGAACATTTTTTTGAATTATAATACTGATTCATTTAATAATGAACAATGGTTAAAATTGTGTTATCTAGGAGAGTGTAACAGTAATTATAAAAAAGCAATTTCACCTACAAAAAATCACATCTTTTTTGTTTCTAGTTTTTTGATATGTAGGCCGACCTTGAGGATAAGATAAAGAAGTAAAAATATTTTAATTGCTACCCATTTTTTTTTTATAAATTTTAATTGACATTTAATACATTGTCTTAGGACTTTTTACCCAAAATAACAAAAAAACAAAAAGGAAAAATAATAATAATGAAAAGATATGAATATTTTTAATAAAATCAATAACTTCTTATAATTTTTTCGTATCCATCCCGCATATATGTATATATTTTATTATTTTTACCGAATAATAGGTTTTAAATGTTAGCCTTGCTGTCCAAGAGTATGAATCGTTTATTCATCTAAAGAAGTCTTATATTATGGTGTATAAAAAAGGATAATGACAATGCTCCCATTCGGATCGTTTGTACATTGGATATTGTTATTAAATACTTCCAAATCTTTCACGAGTCAGAGTTTTTGTAAATATTAGTTATTCTTTAATTTTTTCTTTCAAAGAAGCCGCTTCTTATATATTGTGGTAAAAATCGATCTGATTTAATGGGAACCTTACATTTACTTCCTTGATCAAGAACGGTCCGTTTAGAACGCATAGCATAGGCCTTGTTTCAGTATTTCGTCAAACATTTCATCAAAGTTTAATTCTGACAACTATAATGGTTTCGAAACTATTGAAAAAGCTTATATACCTTTTTAAGATATCCCTATCAAAATTCCACAATTCTGGTGATAATAAAAACTACTGAATGATGTGTTCTGAGTTCTTAATTTTTTTCCAAATGTTAGTATTGTTGATGTTGGTGGGCGCTTCGCATTAACCTTCATTAACTTATAAATCTTTTATTTTTCGCTCCTGTGTACTTGGGGTTGATCAATTATAAATTATGAGCCATACAGAAATGTATGATTTTAAATTTGCGCTTGGAATATCTCAATATTTTCGATAAATATTTTCAAGTAATCGAATTTTTTTTTATATGCACAAAATGTTAGTTTTTTTCGTAGGCATGGATTACAAAATCATAATACAGAATATATTTCTTAGTACTGCGGCTTAATAGCTGTTAACTATTAATTAAAATTAACGCTAACACATTTGTAAACTGAATTTATTAAATACTAAAATAGTATGTGCTTTAAAATACGTAAAATAATTTAAAAAAGTCTAATTATACTCTTTGCTGCTATTTGTGAATGTAATGCTAATGTTTAATATTCAATTGCAATTTTATATCTTGTAGCCGACAATGGAAGCTTGGACGCTTAAATAAACTGGGTAAAATTTATGAAAATCTTTACGAATAACTTTTACTTACCAAACACCTATACTTATATGTATATATGTTCAAAAATTTCTTGTATAATTTTAATACTAACCAAACAGTAGTTGAGTTGTGTAGACATAGAAAACAATTCCATAGTATTTTTATAATCTAATTGGAATATTTTATATTTTTTCCAAATTTTGTAAAATAAGGACGCATATATGCATGCTAATACACACATGCTAAATTATTTAGCAATGAAAATATCTTTTTAGTATTTTATACATACTTTGTTTGATTCATTTTCAGAATAACAATAATATGCCTTGGATTAAACCGGAAGCATCAGCATCGAATCCATTTTTGTCATAAATTATAGAGAAGCAAAAATTCAAAATATTTATATAATTTTGTTTTATTATTTCTTTTTTAAAATTAAGTCGATAAATTATACATATATAATTTTTTCCTAGTTGAACAAAATAATTATACTAAATTAAAATGTTTTAAATTTTTGGAAGAATAATTTATACACACATTAATGCCTATAAATAAATTAAAACGAAAAAAGAGAAAACACAAAAATTAATTCGATATTTTTTATGTACATGTAGATAAATCTTTTTTAATCTTTAAGTATTATAATTGTAATAAATATAAATAAGATGCTTAAAACCGTAAAACTTCAGTGTTTCTAATTTGGTTTCTTTGACACATACCCATGTGGATTATATTTTTACATATTAGTGAAATAAAAATACAAAAGTTTCATATATATTTTTATTTGTTTATAATGAAAAGGAAACAAACACAAAAGGGCAAAAAGAGCTAAGGAATCATATTTTTTCAAAAACGACCGAAATTTTTATTTTTTGTTTATAATGAAGAAAACAAAAACAAAAGGGCAAAAACAACTATACATAGGAATCATATTTTTTCAAAAACTTAACACTAATTTAAAGATAATCACGCGTAAATTTGACTCCCATAGTTGGTTATATTTCATTAATTGGAACACTTACGGCAGTAATGCTTGTACCTCTCGAAACGCATGCGTAACAGTTGAGATGCCTGAACCACACAACGATGAATTCACGCTATTTAGAAAAAAGTATCAATATTTTGAAAGCGCATGAGTAAATTTGACTTATAACATCCTTTTCGGGTTAATAATGCACGGATGTTAATCTTTCATACATACTTATGTATGTAAAAACGAAAATAACTATTTTTGCATATAATTGTGGCAACCCTACATAGATTAAACTACCGTTCAAGAACTGAAAATTAAGTTAACGAAAGATTAACTTCAACTGGAGACTAACTTAATCTCGAGTTTCAACTTACATTCAAAAATGGGCCTAATTCTAACAAAATGCAAATGCAAACTAGTCTACTTTAACCTATGCCATCTTGAGGATTGCAATCGGTCCCCACTTTGCAATTCATTTTTAAGTTGCCTCAAAACATGATTAATCATGTTTCATTTCTTCTTTGTAATCTCGTTGCGGGGTGGCATTAAAACATGATCCATCCACCTTCATTTTTTCTTTGTAATTTCGTAGCAGATCGATATTTTGGCCATTCGTTTCAAGGGGTTTCTGTTGTAAATTGCATTCGGTTAAGTATTTTTCATTCTTGTAATTTTCACAAAGAGTGATTGCTAATTGTTTGCCGTTAACGTAGATTTTACATTAGAGAAAAAAATCAGAGATTAATGTTAAGAGTTTGAGATGTTTTCCACCGTGTTAGTTGGTAGATGTTTTCCATGTTAGTTATGATGACGAGCATGAGTCTACTATCTGTACGCGAATTGGTTTCAACTTTAAGAGAGACTTAAGTGTCGGCGATCGCACGATATATGTTCGAAATTCGTAATCTGCATCTTACCTTTTACTTACCCGTCATCCATTGTCCTACTTTTATTTTCTGGATGCCCATGCATTCACATAGATTTCTGTGGCCTAGACCGGACGCGGTTGATTATTTCCCACCTAAAGAGAGAAGCTATTAATAAAAGAGAGAAAAGAAATACAGTAATACATGTTACTGGAAATGTAATCTTCATTACTCATTATTCTTTTGGTGCACATATCTCTGAAACTTAGTTTCACTCATCACTTTAAGTACCTAATCCGCAACCAGATCCTAAGTTGGCCAGTCAAATCATCAGTAGCTCTAGCAGGATTTATCCATAGCTCTCCGGACGAGAATAGCAGAGGATCTCACAATTTCCTCAAACATGGGGCGGTTTACTGCATTTTCAAGAAATGGTCGCCATACAATTTCCTCATATAAAGTGTAGGTAGAATGAACATACTAAAAAACTACAAACAGCCACTTTTAGAGGTGAGATGTATTCAGAATACATCTCATTACCAATCCAGTTTTATATCCAGTAATTACTTTTGACCATGACAACTATTTCAAAAATTTGATCAACCATGGGATAACATTTTGTATCAACTTAAACGGCGACCAGATATATATATTGAAAATACAGAAAGCCACTTATAGAGCTGAGCTCGTAGATGCTGCCTATTGCTGTTCACGCTGGTAGAATAGACTTGGATGTACTCAGATAAGATTCAGAATACATCTCACTTTCAGTCCACTTTCCTGTCCAGTAATTGCTTTTGCCAATTACATCTTTTACAAAATTTGATCAATTCTGGGATAACTAACAACAACTTTTGTCAAAACTTTCAAGGAAGTCCATAAGGATATCTTTGAATGTATCATGCTTATTTTTGCTGAGAGGAATATATCACTGTAACAAGTCTACAAGATCATAATCCAAGACAGTTTTACACATACCCCTGTTGAGACTTGGTAGAAAGTAATCGCCTCAAAGTTCCCCGCAGGTTAGACAGATTATGTCTTTGTATAACTGAATAAATTTTGTGTTTTTGCTTTTAGTATTATATAGAGTTTTCATTTTAATTTGTAATGAATACTTTTGCCTTAATTTAATATTAATTGGACTTAATTTATTAAAATTAAAATACTTTTTTATAATAACAGCGTTGTACGAATTTTAATGGCTATATGTACATATGTACACATCGGGTTATAGGCCTAAAAACTATTCTGTCAGATTTTCTCGATCTATCAGAAAGAAATACATTTTTATATTAAATTTATTTCTGATCATTGATTCGATAATTCAGTTTAACGTATTAAAAGAAATTTTGAATTAGAAACGACTTACACAATATGTATTTATGGGGGTGCAACATCATTATTGTATTGAAACTAGATTGGAATTTTAAACCAAAATACAAAAAATAATTTTGAAACAAATATTTTATGATCTTTACAAAAAAGACAATATTAAAATATTTTTTTTTATTTCATACAAATTATGTCAATAATACAAAAATAATAATTGATAAAACGTAACAACTCAAGCACGTACGCATTTTGGTCTCTTGGTAGCACGATCACTTTCACACTTTTCAAACGCGCTACATTTCACATTGCCACAATAGGAGCCGCTGGAGCCAGCTGAAATAAGAGGATATAAGTAAATACATCAGGCTAATCCAATTCGTTTTTGCCATATACACTATTTTTAGTGTTCGTTGTTATATACAAAACGAAAATAAACCGCTCTACTGTATTTCAACAATATATGTAACAAATTCTTTAGAAACTTACAATTTTTGCTGAAAGGAGATGTGTCACGGCTGCCGGCATTAGACAAAAGGTTTGATTGAACACATGAACGTCCGTTACACAAGTTAGGACAACATTTGCCACCAATTGCACTGCATTCACTATCGTGTAAACATTTAGGAGTACAAGTTTGAACTTTAGTCGACGAAGGACACTCTAAGAAATTGTGAAAACCGTCATGACACAACAATTATGTGATAAATAAATAAAAATTATACACCAATTGTACACTTACCACCACTGGCCAAGACCACCGCAATTAAACTTAGAGCGCACAATGTAATAAAAATAAAATGCTTATTTGCTAAGAAAAACAAAAAGAAAACAGAATCGAATATAGAAATAAATTTTTTAGTAATTTCGACCGTGCAGACAACACCATTTATTAATAGATTAATAAAGATATTTGATTTTTTACAAATACCAACCCATTTTTTAGGAAAAAACAACAGATTTAAAAAAAAAAAAATTTATAACCACGAAATGCTGTTCACTCAATGAGAATTAAACACAAACTGAAAATAGAGTGAACTCACTTCAAACGAATTGGGCTCTGGTTCTAGTAATTTATTCTATTTTATTGGTTTTTGTTGATTAAGATTGTCAATTAAGATGAGCAAAATTAAAAATTCCGGAGAGAACACGGCATATATTTTATTGTATGTGTGATATGTACACGATTGACCTTTTAAATCAATTATTGTTTTTCATAAACTGGATTTTATTGTTTCATTTTAATGAAATATTAAGATTTCACAAATATCACTGCTTAAGCCGATTTCAATACACACTTTGATTAGTTTTTGATTTTTCTGTTAAATTTCTATCATCTTATTTCTTTACGTTGTTCTGGACGTTGTGATGTATTTTTAGAATTCAGTCGGTGTTGTGTAATCACCCAGGGGCCAGTGAGCTTTAATGACAGCTGGTATGTTCTTAAAATGGATTAAACATAGGTTTAAAGCAAATTTTTTTTATATATCCATAACGGGCCTGCTTTGTCTGATCTCTATACATCTGTGGTTATTAACCCATTTCCTTTTGGGAATGATAAAAATCTATGAAATACCAATTATTAGCTCCTCTCCAGATAAATCTCAATATGGCCTAATAAGCAGTTAAAGGTTTAGTAGAGAAAAGTTTGTTTGATTATAACTTCGTATACGGAGTGTATGTTTGTAGAATTATTGTCCCAGATTAAGCTTACTGCAATTTTACAACAATAAAGAGCATTTGCCTTATATGATTCCAATATTATTCTACAATATTTGAAGTTACTGGATAGAGTGATATTAGGCGAAGCGAAGAAAATATAAGAACTATTTGAAACTAATTTCTTCTTATAAAGTATGGTGTTTTTCCCTTTGTGGATTCCTACTCCTATATTCCATTATGCCTCAGCCAACTTATTTATCGTATTCAATCTTTTGCAACATTTTTTCTTTTCAGTACTTAATAGAAGATACAAGTATAGCTATCATGCCTGAGAAAATTTACTTCGAAGCAGCTAAATTACATGCTGAACAAATTGTGTGCGTTCTTTTATACTTTTTTAAATTCTTGAACTATTATTAATTAATGGAAAGTAAACTCAGCGACATATTGGTATTTTTGACGAGCAAACTTATAGCGATTCAACTAACATTGCTGAGTTGTTCACCGGAACGAGCTGAGGAATATAGAGTTGTAGAACTAACACAATATTTAACTTGTCTCTCTATAGAGATATAGGATTAACATATAACAAAATGTATCACAATCAACTTATCTTGTGTAAAATTCATTGAAGTTGTTCATTTAATTCATTTGCATAAGTAGTTTAAAATGTATAAATTATTTCCCTATAAATAATCACACACATAGCGATTGTATTCGTTTCTATTACACATTTTTCTATACTCTTTCTATACGTTATCAAAGTCTACGACTCTATTGAACTTTTTATATAAGCTGCCAAAAGAGTGTTATAAAAAACATTGTTGAAAAAAGTGATGCTTATAATGAGGCCTAGCTTGTAGAAATAATGTTTCCCAAACAAAAATAAAAATTAAACGTAAACAAGAATGATTGTTTTAAAATTTTCTGTTAAAAACTCGTTGCTTTTTAGTTTAATATGCCATAATATGCAAACGAGATGCCCTTGAGAACATAACAATATAAACATGTATGAAAATCATTCTATATACATATCTGAAACTTGTTTTAATGTATTTGAATACCTTTTAATTATCGAATAAGTACATTAGATAGTTTCGCAATCAAACTATTCTCCGACTTAAGTTTAAGCTTAAGTCAACAAAATAATTGTATTACTGCTCCAACATTAGCACTTTTAGGTTTTAAAATTTAACAATTATATATTTATTTATTTATAAAAAAATTACACAGCTTTAACAACAAATATTTCCTACTTAGTCATGTGCCAATAACGTTTATAGAATGTATCAGGTACAATTGCTCTACAAAAATCCCTCGTAAGTAATTGGGAGTGAACACCTAACCTTCTTGTACAAATGGATAAGAGTAGAAAACAACTTGTACTTAGGGAAAAGAAACTACAAAAGAACGGATTTCAACCTGAAGAGATAAAGTCACACATATAAGAAGTACCTATTGCACCAAAATCCATATCGCTTTATGAATATCATTGTGTCTGGGTTTTTTATTAATCTTGAAATCGTTGAATCAAAATGAAAGAAGTGCTTATAGCCACAAGTCAGACCGAAAATAGTCGCCGTTTTTTAAATTTAAGTGCTGAACACTTGTATGACAAAATGACTACAGGTGGGAGCTTTTTATGTTTCAACTCATAACTGAGAACAATTTTTTCAAAGTGTTAGCTCCAAAGCTTTGTTGGGTCTTGTTTTTTAAAAGCATTGAAAGTTTTTGCACCAAAAATTTCAGTTAGCAATGATAAATTATTTGTCCCATTGTTATATACATATATACATACAAATAATATTTTTTTAATTATGGCTTTAATAAAGTTTTATGGCTTAATTTTACCCAATAATACTATGGTATACAGTGCAACTTTATATTCAAATTGACGAAAAGAAAAGATGATGAAGAAAGGACCCAATGCATATTATACGGTTAGGAAAGCGGAACAAGTAGAATATGGAGCCTTCAGTTAGATGAAATCCAACCCAATTACCACTTGGAATTCAATAACAATAAACGGGAAATACAAAACCTGTAAAATGACATATCTCCTGACTCGATTAACCAATTTTAATACGGTAAACGGCTACTGATAGGTCTTGCGGAGGACTAAGACAATTTCATCCACAGAAATGACCCGCCGACTCTCCCAGGCGGAAAAACCATTTTCTCTCATTCTAGGTCCGTCAAATTGACATCACTATGTCACCACCCCATATCCTATATATACACGTCCTAATCCCAATTGTAATTTTTCACCCCATTTTTCCAATATTATTCACTACTAGCCTCCTCTAACAACAGTCATCGTAAACATTCATATTCAAACGCAACACAAAGTCATTTAAACAAAACCAATCAACATCAACACACACATCACAAAGAAAAGTCTTCACAACCAAAAGCTATATAAGCAAAACGCTCAACAATGAACAGCAGTGGATTTATTATTGCGCTTCACCATATTGTTAATCTGCCATAACTCCGTAATGCCAAAACCAAATGTTTTCGGGTAAGTGGTGATCGATAGGTCTCTCAATTGCTACTATCAGGCAATCATCAACAAAAATCCTAACTTCAGTAACCAAATCTACAAACATTCATTTAATAAACAACCAATCATATCAGCAATTATACACAGATAAAACTATGTACAATAGTACTTAAATCTATTATTAACAAGCTTTTAACATCAATATCGTTCTAGGTGCTGATCACTCTGCAATAAATCTATGCAAACTAAGCACTTTTATACCGACATTTTTCAACACTTCATCATAATTATGCCACAAAATCAACCAACTAATAAAAACCAAATTAATATAAACACAATTAAAACATTCATCATTATCCCCTTTAAAAAAATTTTTGAAATTCATTTTCATTTCTTTAAACTTTTCTACAAAATTCTGACTACTTTTACCATTCTTTTAACCTATTTTCCAAAAATTTTGCTATCATATCATGTTTAACAATAACTGAATACATTTACTCGACATCAACACATTTACATAATAAAAACTTATATAAGAACTCTATTTAATCCAATAATCAACGAGTCACCAACTGTGCGTGTGTTCCGTACATAAGAACCATTACAACATCTTCGGAAAGCCTGCAGAAATCTGCACTGGACAAACGCCCAGCGGAAGTTCCCAACGATATCATTTCAAATATTGACCTGCCAAAAATCCATAAAGAAAAAACACTTGTCATAATATGTGAATAAATATATGTATATAATGTCACAAATTAATTCACCAGTGTTCTTACCCTACAGCTCTTAGTAACATCATTATTGTCCATTCATATAGTAATAAAATATTGAAACGTGCGAACAAGAACAATTATGCACGTATAAAATTAATTTTTTTTTTATCACAATGTCCTTTGTTGCCAATATATCGGAATATTTATCACAACGATGTCTAACTTGGCAGCACCTTTTAAATAAAATGTTCTTTCCCGAACAGCATTGTCTTTGCCAAGTTTTTCCTTTTTTTCGAAGTATCTTGAGATGGAAAACAATTTTTAATAAATTTCTTATCTAACAAAAGAAGGTTTTCCAATCAATTTCAATTTTTTCTATAAATTCTAAAATAAGAACATGAAATATTTACTACCCGGTAAGTTAAAGAAACACCATCAGGGGAAAAAACAATGACACCAGACTCCAGTATTTTCTTTTAAAATTTTGGTACTTTTATAGCAAACAAGTTCTTTTCTTTTTGGTAAAAACAAGGTTTTTTCCATAAATAAATGTTTTTTAAAAAATTATTACTGGCAATGCAGTTTCCGAATAAAATGTTAAACGTAAGTCTCCAACTGGATTTTTTGCTCCAAATTTATTCTTTGTTGGCAACATATCGGAATGTTTAGCTCAACAATGTAACTTTGACAGCACCTTTTTGAATTAACTGTTTATTTCCCGAATAAAATAAATATTAAATATAATTCTCCATTTAATTTTTTTATATAAATTTATTCTTTGTTGGCATTAAATTGTGTTTGTGGCGCTATATAACTTGGCAGCACAATTTCAATGAAATACGAGTGTGTGCAGTTCCAAGGAAAAAATTATAAGTTTAGCATAGTTAATCAAATTGAAAAGAAAAACGGAAGAAACATTACATGGTGAACTGGCTTCCACATCAGCTGCTACAAATCCTTTTTCATTCGATATAGAGGCATTTTTAATACTTCATCATGCCACAGATAAGTATATTTCTTTAAATATTACCAACAATTAATAAAGATTTTATTCTTTCTTAGTGAACAACTACCAAAGACAACACAACCAAGGGATATACGTGATAAACGAAATTATTCTTTTCATCCACAAATATGCTCCCATTTATGTTATTTAATTAGAACCTCTGTTATTCAATATAAACTATATAAACCGTATGCTTTGTATTACGAAAACCCACTTTCTTACCTTTGTACATTAAAAAATTCGATTGATTCTAGTCTTTTATTATCTTTATACTAAAACTAAAAAATGCAAGTATTATTTAATTATATCAAAAACAATTTTACTTTAAACATATGCATCTATGTAGCTACTTCAGCATTCAGACTGGAATAAAAAATATGCCAAAGTTGCAAAATTGCCAAGATATTAAAAACTAAAATTAGATAAAAACACAATCAACTAGTACCAATAACATTTTTTAGTCAAAAGTACATCATAATAATTTTTAAAATTAATTTTGGTTTTACAGACTGTCAACATACCCCTCTGCAAAATAATTTTTCAAGGATTAAATCGCCCAAAATTATAAAAATCAGGAGAATTCAAGTAAAAATGAAAACCAAATTTACTTTATTCTGTTTCAAATTAGTCTCCATTAAAACATTCAGAAATATTTCCACTTTAGTGCTTGTAAAATTTTTATTTAGATTTCATCTCTGTCAAACCAAAAAAAATCATTTTTCCAAGGATTAAATCTTTAAAAATTAGAAACAATTGCAAAAACACCAAACTAATAAAAACCAAACTACTCTAAACTCATTCAAATTGATCCCAATTAAAACATTCATCATTATTCCCTTTAAAAAAATATTTAAAATTCATTTTTAAATTTTACCATATGTTAACCAAAATCACAACAATAAAAAATTAATAAATGCTAAAAAAAACCAAACAATGGCCAAATAAGAAAAACTGAAAATAGAAAATAATATAAACTATTAGAATAACCTCACTTTCTATTATTAAATTAGATCTAAGTATTTTTAAAAAATTTTTTCTGCTTCTAACCTACCATTATTGGTCTTATACGGCAAATAAAACATAAAATTAAAAAGTTGACAGGGTCATATTTCCTTAACCCCTGAACCGATTTCCATCAAATAAACGGCATCTAGTATTATTTATCGCGGGCTATAACTCCTAGAGCAACCTTTTTACCCCATTCATCAGTCTTCTCGTTGGAAAAATATTTTAAACCAATTGTCATTTTAACTATATTTAACCCACATCACACCTATGAAAAAATGAATAATTTCTAAACAAAAGGAAAAAATGGCCAGAAAACAAAAACCAAAATTAGAAAACAATGCAAACGACCAGAACAAACTTCATTTTTATTAATAAAATACAGTTAAGTATTTTTAAAAAATTTTTTTCTCTTTCTAACCTACCATTGTTGGTCTCCTGCGGCACATAAACAATAAAATTAAAAAATGTAAATGGCCATATTTCTTTAACCCCTGAACCGATTGCCATCAAATAAACGGCATCTAGTAGTATTTATCGCGGGCTATAACTCCTAGAACAACCATTTTACCCCATTCATCAGTCTTCTCGTTGGAAAAATATTTTAAACCCATTGTCATTTTAACTATATTTAGCCCACATCACACCTATGAAAAAATGAATAATTTCTAAACAAAAGGAAAAAATGGTCAGAAAACAAAAACCAAAATTAGAAAAGAATGCAAACAATCATAATAAACTTCATTTTTATTAATAAAGTACAGTTAAGTATTTTTAAAAAATTTTTTTCTCTTTCTAACCTACCATTGTTGGTCTCCCGCGGCACAAAAACAATAAAATTAAAAAATTTAAATGGCCATATTTCCTTAACCCCTGAACCGATTTCCATCAAATAAACGGCATCTAGTAGTATTTATCGCGGGCTATAACTCCTAGAACAACCTTTTTACCCCATTCATCAGTCTTCTCGTTGGAAAAATATTTTATACCCATTGTCATTTTAACCATATTTAGCCCACATCACACCTATGAAAAAATGAATAATTTCTAAACAAAAGCAAAAAATGGCCAAAAAACAAAAACCAAAATTAGAAAAGAATGCAAACAATCATAATAAACTTCATTTTTATTAATAAAGTACAGTTAAGTATTTTTAAAAAAATTTTTTCTCTTTCTAACCTACCATTGTTGGTCTCCCGCGGCACATAAACAATAAAATTAAAAAATTTAAATGGCCATATTTCCTTAACCCCTGAACCGATTTCCATCAAATAAACGGCATCCAGTAGTATTTATCCAGAGCTAAAACTCCTAGAAGAACTTTTTCCATTCAAATGTCCATCAAATACATTTTCCTACACTGACAAATCTGCTTTCTATTTACTACTAACAAATGGCCAATATATCAGTAAACAAACTACATTTATTCCCATACCATTTGAACGCATTCATCTACTTGGAAGCGGTAAACGGCTATAAGTACTTGTCAACGGGACCGTCTACCTTCGAAAGCAAAGTAAACCTAGTTGAGATTTTTGCTTCCAAACCAAACACCAGTTGTACTTCAGTAGCTATAAACAGGAAATACAAAGCACATAAAATGGCATATCTTCTTTCTGGGTTAACCGATTTTAATGAGGTAAACGGTTAAGTAAAGGGCTTTCGGAGGACTAAAACTCATAGAGCAACTTCATCCCCCTATGTGACCCGCTGGCATTCCAGGGAGGAAAAACCATTTCCCTTCAATCTAGACCCGTCAGATTGACATCACTATGTCACCACCCCATACCTGTCCTCATCCCCCTTTCCATTTTTTACCCCAATTTTCCAATATTATTAATACTAGCCCTCCCATACAGCAGTCATCATAAACATTCATAATCAAACGAAAACAAAGTCATCTAAACAAAAGCAATCAACATCAACACACAAATCACAAACAAAAGCCGTCACAACCAAAAGCTATATAAGCAAAACATTCAACAGTGAACAGTAGTGGATTTATTGCCGCACCTTACCAAATACGTGATCAGCCATATCTCCGTAACGCCGAAACGGATCGACTTCGGGTAAACGGTGTTCGATAGGTCTCCACAGTACCTACAATTCATGGAACAACTTCCGGTCCGATAATGACCCGCCGACACTGCAAGGGGGAAAAACACTTTCCCCTCAACCTAGGGCCGCCAAATTGACATCACTATATCTCCACGTCCTACCCATTCCATATCCACTTTTACCCAAAAAAATTTTTTTTGACCCTATTTTTCCGAAAATACTATTTCTTCGCTCAGTACTGTAGAAGCATCGTATCCAATGCTAATATCTACAATATTACTAAAATACAACCCAATTTAACGAAAATGTACAAAATTCATTTCCATTCCAAACACCATCCACATTATCCATCAATATCCCCATACGACATATATTCCACACCCATCATTAGCGCAATTACTACTCACCACACAGTTTCCACAATTACAATAATTTTCCACCACAATACAGCATTATTCACACTATGCAATAACTAGAGGACTACTCACACTTAACAAAGTTTCAAAATGGTGGACTAACATTCTTCTATATAAACATAAACACATACACGCAGTAAACAAAACACTGCACAACCAAAAGCAACAACTCCACCATTACCCACTTTTCACATTTTCTCAAAATGGCGGAGTAGAGCATTCCTATATAAACATAAACACATACACGTCACAAGCAAAAGCAAAAGCCGTTACAACAAAAAGCTATATAAACAAAGCAATCAACAGCAAAGAGCAGTGGCTTTATTCTTCTCCCCTACGACATTCTTAATCTACCGTAACTCAGCAACGCCGAAACCAATTGACCTCGGGTAAACGGTGATTGATAGGCCTCTACAACGCCTACAATTCATGGAACAACTTCCGGTCCGATACTGACCCGCCGACACTGCAAGGGGGAAAAACACTTTCCCCTCAACCTAGGGCCGCCAAATTGACATCACTATATCTCCACGCCCTACCCATTCCATATCCACTTTTACCAAAAAAACTTTTTTTTTACCCTATTTTTCCAAAAAATTCAATATCGTAGCTCACTACTGCACAATCATAGCACGTAACGCTTTTCTCTACCATATTTCCAAAATACAACCAAATGTCATTAAATATATGAAAATTCATTTTCAGACCAAATTCCATCCATTTTTCCATCAAAAACCCTTTGCAGCGAATCTCTACACACACTTTGACCACATTTACTTATTCTCCACACACATTCTACAATTAAACTCATTTTCCACCACAATACACCACTTCCCTCTATGTCCAATAACTACCACATTACAAACATTTAATATTTTTTTCCAGATAGCTGCGGCGCATCATACTATATAAGTTCCCAACCATACCATTCATTTACCACTTGTGATACATCAGTACCCACCCTGTTTGAAAATCTAATTAAGCCATCACTCAAACCTCTATATTTTTAAATTAAAATAAAAATCTGCAGCATGCTTTATGAGGCCAAATTCGAAACCACCCTAAAAGTATGCTAAATATTCTATATTTTTAAATTAAAATAAAAATCTGCAGTTAGTTCAGATGTAGTGTTTCATGTAATTCTCATTTAGCTAATATTCATTTTTGAATAAGTAAAAAGAAATTTGAAGTTCGGTGGCGGATGGTTGTTGTATGGCGCATAGCCTCATGATTTCGAAATATAATCGGAATCACAAAACCAATGCCCATTTGATACATTTCAGTTGTAGTAGTTGTTTATCCCACCTTTCCAGATAGCAGCGGCGCATCATACTATATAAGTTGCCAACCATACCATTCATTTACCACTTGTGATACATCAGTACCCACCCTGTTTGAAAATCTAATTAAACCATTACTCAAACCCTAATAACACATCCTCCACTTAGTCAAGCTTGGCGGCACCACTCTTTCAATAAAAGCCACACAATGCATATTCTCACCCCAAAGGCGAAAGCGGGAAAGGCGCGTTTTGCACCACCATACTTAAACTGCGATAACTCCGTAACGCCGAAACGGATCGACTTCGGGTAAACGGTGTTCGATAGGTCTCCACAGTACCTACAATTCATGGAACAACTTCCGGTCCGATAATGACCCGCCGACACTGCAAGGGGGAAAAACACTTTCCCCTCAACCTAGGGCCGCCAAATTGACATCACTATATCTCCACGTCCTACCCATTCCATATCCACTTTTACCCAAAAAAATTTTTTTTGACCCTATTTTTCCGAAAATACTATTTCTTCGCTCAGTACTGTAGAAGCATCGTATCCAATGCTAATATCTACAATATTACTAAAATACAACCCAATTTAACGAAAATGTACAAAATTCATTTCCATTCCAAACACCATCCACATTATCCATCAATATCCCCATACGACATATATTCCACACCCATCATTAGCGCAATTACTACTCACCACACAGTTTCCACAATTACAATAATTTTCCACCACAATACAGCATTATTCACACTATGCAATAACTAGAGGACTACTCACACTTAACAAATTTTCAAAATGGTGGACTAACATTCTTCTATATAAACATAAACACATACACGCAGTAAACAAAACACTGCACAACCAAAAGCAACAACTCCACCATTACCCACTTTTCACATTTTCTCAAAATGGCGGAGTAGAGCATTCCTATATAAACATAAACACATACACGTCACAAGCAAAAGCAAAAGCCGTTACAACAAAAAGCTATATAAACAAAG